>VDFB02324491.1:0-65850 GCA_007258455.2 Sequoia sempervirens | reverse complement strand
AAAACAACATGAATAAATGAGTTAGACAAGTAATTACAAGCCAAAAGAAGGATTCCCCATGAAATCCATTTGCAAACTCAAAATAGGAAAGAAAATAAGCAAGAACATAATAAAATTGATAAACCAATGATTAAATCCTAATTTAAATAGCAAACAATTGATCCCATGGGGGAATTGGTGCCAATTTGATGTGAAAATTGGCCCTTTCCCAATTTCTATGATGCAAGATTCGAATGTTGAAGAGATTATTGATCCACTTTTGGTGAAAAGATGAGAACTCCAAGCCAAACCTGCAAAAATCCTAGCTAAGAATATAAATGATGGATGGAAATGGCTTAGTATTTTAGCATGGTAACTTTGCTTGGATTGTGGATGATAAAATGAGGAGAGGAGCTCTTCATTTATAGGATTTCGAGATGGATGAATGCCCAAATTTGAGCAATGTGGTACTAACATTCATCCAATGATATGGTGCCACTTGTCAAGCTATGAATGGATGATGGTTGTGCAAAATTTGGGGTTTGTGCCAATAAATGCCAATATTTGAAATTCAAATTTGTTGAAATGACATGTAAGAGGGAAGGGAAAAATGCAATAAATGCCACTTGGCTCAAGGCAAAGGACATGTAAGATAAATTTATTGCCTTGTTGGATGTACATATTGACTTGGAATTTTTGAATTCAAATTGAGAGAATATTCCAAAAGATGCCATGTGAGGGAAAATAGGGATTTAATAAATGAATTAAATCTATTTTCATGTGCAACTTGCATTATCTAGAGGACGTGACATGAGGATTAGATTAAATTAATCAAGGGTTAATTAATTTAACAAGAGATTAGATGATGTGACTTTATTTTGACTTAGATTTATGGATTTATTTAAATCGGCTAAGAGAGGAATATGATAAGAGGCTAATTAAATAAAAGATTTTGATTTATTTAATAAAAGGATGGTGCTAGGATTAAATCAAATAAGGTTTTAATTCTATTTAATTTAATAAAGCCAGACTTTAGAGGATTTAATCAAATAACCGATTATTAAATAGGGATAATTAGACTTAAGGATTGATTTAATTAATTAAGAGAAAGTGTGACTTAATTAGACAAAATGATTTATTTAATTAAGAGACTTAATATCATGAATTTAACTTATAGGGGATTTGATTAAATGGTTAGACTGAGGATGATTTAGGAAGAAATGATGTTAGTAAGTTAGATCAATGCACGATGTCAATCAAGATATTTCCATGTCTACATATATATATATTAAATTTAAATAAGCTCAAATTTTTGATTTAATGTAATTTATACATACCCGATATCTCCCAAAACACTCTATGTGGAATGTGTTGTTCTTGAAGATGTGCCGACCACATTTGATGCAAAGTGTTTCTTGCACCATTCAACAACATCATGTGCATGTCTAGATGATCTTCTGGATAACTCATTTGATGCAAGCTCCTACTCCATCATGCTCACCCTTTCCATGCCCACTCTAAAAAAAAACTCCAAACATGTGGTATTTTGTAGATTTTATGATATCTACAAAGTGCATAGAATGACTGTGAAGATTTGAATTGTGCCGCACATCAATCTGACCATTCAAAATGATTTTCAAAATTTACACCCCTGCTTCTCAAATTCTCAAAAAATATTGTAAAGCAATGTTGGACAAAAAGTGTGTCATGCTCTTTATCATCACTAATATAAAAATGATATTCTTTCTTAGTGGCTCATTCTTCATCTGTACTCTCAACACCATCCAATTATGATTGTGCATGTCGATAACACACATGAACCATATTAGTGATCTGCTTTGAAAAGTAATACTCTGATTGAATCTCCTTTTGATGTACAAAGGATTAATTTTCTGCAAAGTCAACTACTGATAGAACTGTTCCACGTGAGAAAGTATCTCTCAATGTTTGGAATTGTTGTGCTTTGCACTTAGCAAAAAAGGAATGATGTATGTATGGTCGTATCAATTTTTGAAAATCTTCCATAAATTTTCCAATCGGAATCTCCTCTTCTACATAGTTCAACCTTGTGGATTCTTTCTCAAAATTTGTTTGCAACTTTACATACTTGTACCTGTGTCAATAAAATATGTGAATAACTAATAAACCACACTTGATCAATGAAACATTCCATCAAAGAGAATCCAAATAACAATCTATGAGAAATTGAAACAAATAAACTCTCTAAAAATAATACTTACCTCTTGCAATTTACTGTCTTTGTTAGGTCAGTATCCTCAATTCTTGAAGGAAATTTAGCCAAATTTCCACATGTCTCACAAATTCCTTTTATGCAGTTTATTTGAGGTCCATTTTCATGATCACATAATATAGACTTTATGAACAAACTTGCCTATTTAGGAGGTGCATTTTGAAACCCACATCTTTTCTTCTCTCATCTTTCAAACACCTAATAGTAGAGATCAAATTCAATATGAGAACGACATCAACAAGTTTCAAAAAACTTGTTTATCTTCACATAATATGGCTTTAACCTTTGAAACATTGTTTGCCCAATCTTTATATGAGGATGTGCATTACAAAATTTCATATACATCTCAAATTGTGTTATGTCTAGCCAATGTTTGATATGATTTTCATAAATACTAGGTCCAATCTTGTGTCTCATAACATCTCTAGTATTTGATGATGGATGAGTTTGATTGTGATGAGCCTTGCTGGCTCACTACTCAAACCCCTGTCTTTTTCTTAAGTCTATTTGTGTTTTTTAGTTTTTTTAGAGAAATTTTGTAGACAGAAGAGAAGGTGCGCATCATATAAAAGCTCACAGAATGAAAACTTGAGCAAATCTAATCAAACTGAAATTGCAGAAGGTGTTTAATAGCCTCAACAATGGATTTAAAACATATAAACATACCCGTAAGCCTCCAGATTTTTTAAATAAGAAAAGAAGCCAGTTTGCCAGTCCAGAAGAAGAAATATGACTGAATCTAGTGTAGAATGATACAAGCATGAAATCCAGCTGAGAAACTGGAGCAAATGAAAGGTGGATGCCAAGTGCTGATGATGGTGAAGAGAAACCCTCAAGAAGGAAGGCGTTTCTCCATGTAGTTGGTACGCCCTAGCTCAAACAGCCACACCTTTCAAGCAAAAAGAAGCCCAAAACATCTCAGATGGTACAGCCATTGAAGTATGATGCCTGCCATGAAGAAAGGAAGAACATCATCCACTCAAACCCTCTGTTGCTGATGTAGAAACCCCACAAAATTCTGATAAGACACTATAGAACTTCTGAATGAAGCTCTCTCAAATTGCACCAATTCAGCTGATCTCTCACAGCCTCACAAGTGCTCACACTGAAGAGATTTCGTTCTCCAATGGTGGATTGCTGCAAACCTGATCACAGGATGAAAGCAAGGGAAAAACCTCCAAGGCAAAGTTGAAATATTCAATAGATGAGTTTCTCATTGCCTAAAACCCTTATATAGCAAAGAGGTGTGAATTTCTAAGGATTAGGGCATACTTTAGGTCATTTAAATATTTTGAAATAACCTCAAGTCCTTTTCAATAGTTTCAGATTTAATATTTGGCCCCCACATAAAGGTATTAGTGATATAAAATTAAATCACCTTTTTTTCCAAACTTATTTAAGTGATATAAAATAATAAAGTCAATTTGACTTTATAAGAATACTTTAAGTTAAATAATAACTTAAATCACTTAAGTAAGCCTAACTTCCTCAAAACTCAATAGAATTCAGTGCCGTCAGAAGCAGACAACTCCTGTACAGCCAAGGCCTGCAATGAGCCAATCCCTGATCACAAAAGATGAGAACGAACAAACTCTCCAGAAGATACCACTGACCCTCTAACCAAAAAAGTTAGCCCACAAGGGTCTAAGTAATAGGCTAACACACTCAAAACAAGATCACGCTAAAAAGGGGGACATTACAATCTGCCCTCCCTGAAATTGCTTGATCGCAAGCAATCTCAACAGCAAAGGATCAACCACTCCACCAGGATCCCAAGGATAGAGTTGTGAAATGTCCCTACTATCATCAACTGTCTTCCGCTGCTCAACACTGATCTCAACTTCACCATGCTAGAAGTGGTGAAGCAATCCACTAGGACCCAACCAAAACACAGTACCAATCCTGTCGCCACCTGGATCCCAATATAAATGGTACTCACATCCATCCATCGTAATAAAGTAAGAATATTGGGAAGCATCCACAACACAACATCTCTCGACAGTCCCTCTGAAACTCCTAGGGATGTGATAACTAACCAAACCATCATGTCCACTGCCACTACAACCTCCATGAAACCCAGGAGTAGCAAACTCTGTCAGGTACACACCAGCATGATGGTAATCCAACCTTTGATCTTGCAAGTAATCCCTTGCAAACAACTCAGTCGAGAACTTGCAGCCTCTAGTCTCACCTCGTGAAGATGGTGACTCTGAGCATAAAATTGATTTGCTTCCCTCAACTGCGCAAAGAGAATCATCATGCGCACAAAAATTGTGCATTGAATACGAATCATGTACAGGTGGATCAAAGGAAAAACTGTAAGCACTCCTCACCGTGTACACATTGTAAAACTCCTTCATGAGTCCTGTTTGGAACCCTGATGTATTGGAAAGATCCCAAACACTGTGATCATTGCCCAAAGCCAAACTAGTATCAAAAGTGTGATCAGTTTCCAACTGGAAGAGTGGATTATCATAGACTAATCCACAATCAAACTCGAATAATGGATTATTCACAAACTGCACAATCACTCCATGCTGATCTAAATCACCCATCTCAGAATCCCTAGAACAATAAATCGACTCATACTCTTGAATTGGCTCAACAAACTGATAAGCAACATTGTGTGTGCTATCAACTTCGCACACAATATCATCAAAGGTACTACTGCTATGTACCTCATAAGATGGCTCGACTGGCAAGGTAGAAGCTACTGTTATGACAATATCCTCACACACCTTTGTTTCCAAAGTCACTACAAGTCCATCCATAGCATGCTCACCTCTTACATGTTCTTCTCTTGGAAGAATTAGAGATCTAAGGTGTGACTCCCTTTGTTTCTTTGCTTGATCTAGCTGGCTGCAGTGTTCCTTGACCTCTTGCAAATGCTGTTTTGCTTGAGCAGCCAACATCTTTTCCTTCTTAGCCCTTTGTAGCCACCCATCACACAAAACTTGAGTTTTGTTCACATCTTCCAAGGTATGATATATAAAATCAGACTGTTTGTGACTTGAATCCACCAAACATTCTTCAAGCTCAACATGCAAAACTTCAATGCTAATGTTAGGAGATTCCATAACATGACCATCTTCATGTACTTTATCCGTCACCTCATGATTTTGTGAAAGTAATGGACTGCTGTTCATAAAATCAGAATTGATCTCAAGGCTGATATCATCTCCGTTAGTGCTGATAATATCTTCCTGGGGTTCAACAAAACCACTATCATGGTGTAAAACTTTCTCTTCAATAGAAGTTGTCTCAAAAGATGTTGTAGAAGCCATATTTTTGTACACTTCTTCTTTCATAGTAATTGATGAAGCATCACAAGGAACCTTATCTTCATGTGGCTGCTCTAATGCAACTGGTTTGTCTTCATACAACACTTGCTCATCCTGAAGTGTCCTGTGCCCAACATCTACTTCTATGTAAGTCTGATTTTTGTCCTCCATAAGATCAGCTGTATGCTGGTCACTAACTGCTGATTGATCCCTTTTTAACCCCAACACATCAAAGAAACTCAATTTCTTTTTGTTTTGTGATGAGCTTTGTCTTGAAATGGAGTCTTCAGACTGCTGCAAGCTACGAGCTAATCTTTGTTGTGATGGCATAGGTTTCTGCTGAATATTATTTGAAATGCTCTCTACATTTTTCTGCTCACATTTCTTTGATTTGCTTCGTTGCTTATTATAAACCATCCGATGCTCCATATATTGTTCGAAGTCTAGGTGATCTTTTATCTTATCTGGAAATGCTATATATTCCTCATAAGCAACCATTACTTCATCAAAAAATTTAGAAGCCATGATAACCACTTTGTTGTTCAACCCCTGTGTGAACAGTACCTGTCAAATTTGTCCTTGTGTGACCGCATAGAATCCACTAACCCCACAAGCTAGCAGGATCAGTGCTCTGATACCACTGTGATGAGCCTTGCTGGCTCACTACTCAAACCCCTATCTTTTTCTTAAGTCTATTTGTGTTTTTTAGTTTTTTTAGAGAAATTTTGTAGACATAAGAGAAGGTGTGCATCATATAAAAGCTCACAGAATGGAAACTTGAGCAAATCTAATCAAACTGAAATTGCAGAAGGTGTTTAATAGCCTCAACAATGGATTTAAAACATATAAACATACCCGTAAGCCTCCAGATTTTTTAAATAAGAAAAGAAGCCAGTTTGCCAGTCCAGAAGAAGAAATCTGACTGAATCTAGTGTAGAATGATACAAGCATGAAATCCAGCTGAGAAACTGGAGCAAATGAAAGGTGGATGCCAAGTGCTGATGATGGTGAAGAGAAAACCTCAAGAAGGAAGGCGTTTCTCCATGTAGTTGGTACGCCCTAGCTCAAACAACCACACCTTTTAAGCAAAAAGAAGCCCAAAACATCTCAAATGGTACATCCATTGAAGTATGACGCCTGCCATGAAGAAAGGAAGAACATCATCCACTCAAACCCTCTGTTGCTGATGTAGAAACCCCACAAAATTCTGATAAGACACTATAGAACTTCTGAATGAAGCTCTCTCAAATTGCACCAATTCAGCTGATCTCTCACAGCCTCACAAATGCTCACACTGAAGAGATTTCATTCTCCAATGGTGGATTGCTGCAAACCTGATCACAGGATGAAAGCAAGGGAAAAACCTCCAAGGCAAAGTTGAAATATTCAATAGATGAGTTTCTCATTGCCTAAAACCCTTCTATAGCAAAGAGGTGTGAATTTCTAAGGATTAGGGCATACTTTAGGTCATTTAAATATTTTGAAATAACCTCAAGTCCTTTTCAATAGTTTTAGATTTAATATTTGGCCCCCACATAAAGGTATTAGTGATATAAAATTAAATCACCTTTTTTTCCAAACTTATTTAAGTGATATAAAATAATAAAGTCAATTTGACTTTATAAGAATACTTTAAGTTAAATAATAACTTAAATCACTTAAGTAAGCCTAACTTCCTCAAAACTCAATAGAATTCAGTGCCATGAAGCAGACAACTCCTATACAACCAAGGCCTGCGAATGAGCCAATCCCTGATCACAAAAGATGAGAACGAACAAACTCTCCAGAAGATACCACTGACCCTCTAACCAAAAAGTTAGCCCACAAGGGTCTAAGTAATAGGCTAACACACTCAAAACAAGATCACGCTAAAAAGGGGGACATTACATTGATCATGCCAAAAACCTGAGACCAAGTTCCTAACAACATCTACAATCCTGTCAGAATGGGGAGCTCTACACATAATTGCCCAATTTCCTTCTAAACTCTCATCCAAAAACTTTCTCTTTTTCTCATATTTTATCAATGTGGTTCTACTATAACCAATTTCAGTTGAAAGTGCATTTTTCTTTTTCTTGCTATATCTTGATGTCAATAGATGTCAACATCAACCTTCTTGTAGTGGCCTTATCCACAGTTCGAGATCCTTTCCCAATGGAATCTAAACCCTTTTAACATTTTGAACAATATCCTTTTGTAATCCCATGTGTTTCTTCTTATTTGATGCTGAATGGACACCCAACAATTGTAATGACTCTTTAAGCTCATCAGAAAAGTAAACGTGATAACAATTGGGTTTTTTCAAGTGTATCAAGATGATTGAAATGATGATTGATCATTCCATTTACAATTTAGTCATTGACCTCTTTCTCTTATTATAAGGCTGGTTGGCATAATATTTTGACTTTCTCCATATCCATTTCAAGTAAATGATCTAAATTTCTATGAGAAATTTGTTTCCTCACCTTCTCAACTATAGTTTTATATGCTCATCCATACCAAATAGGAGGAAGTGATCCCGACCCCTCTCCAACATGCATTGTTTGAACTTGTGCCTCCTCCCTATCTTCATGGATCATGCATTCTTGAGCGATTCATTTGATCCAATGTCTAGATTTATTTGACTTGAGCATGAAAACTTCCCGCTTTGTTGAGCCCTTCCTACATGTCACAAAATATTTTGCAAACAAAAGTGAGAGATGATGTTATATAAGGAAGTTTATGTATGCAAGCAAACAAATTGATAAAACATGATGCTATAAGTGAGAGAAGTTTGTGCTAGTTTTATATGCTCATCCATACCAGTAGAAGGAAGTGATCTTGACCCCTCTCCAACAAGCATTGTTTGAACTTGGGTCTCCTCCCTAACTTCAAGGTCCATGTGTTGTTCAACGAATTCGTTTGATCCAATATCTAGATTTGGTTCGACTCCAGCTTGAGGAATTCCTAGAGCATAAAACATAAAAATAATTTGAGAACATTGAAGTGATGAAAATAAAATAATTATTCCTTCGCACCATATAGCTTGAGTTTTGATGTATACATGTGTTAGTCTCTAGAAAACCTCACATTGCATTGGCTTTAAGTATAATTTGAGTTCTAATTTTCAAATAATTCTAGAGCTTAGAATTGGAAATTTATTAAAATATTTAAAAAATATTTTTAAGGAACTATTGATCATTAGATTAAATTCAATGGGAGTTTAGAAAAATCTTAAGCTAATTAGATGTTGCAATGTAGATTGGATAGGGTATATTGATCACCAAATATCAACATTAGAATGCTACTTCATTGTACATGAAGGTGTAGTTTCTTGAATAATTAAGAAAAAATAATGGTTTCTTTCAAAGTGCAAAGTTAGAATATATAGGAATTTGCAAAGCCATAAAATAATTAATGTGGTTGAAAAAATTATGAAAATCAAAGTGGCATGTGAGGGACACAAAATTCAAGGTTTCATTGGAGAACTAAGCATGTATTTAAGTACAATATCATTTTCTTCATGCACAAAGTAAAGAGAAAATTGTGTAGATGCAATACTCAACAATGATAATGTGATGAAAAAAACATTAAACAACGGTATTGGTAAAAGATAAGTGTAAGGTTTGTAGGGAAGGATTTAATGTACAATATTTTAGTTTAAGAGTACATTTTAAGTTGGGGTATTGTAAGTTGAAAAATGGTCATACATTAAACATTTCTAATTTTAATAGAAAGCCAATGCAAAATGTATGCACATACAAATTTATGTTTAGGTGTACTAACCAAATTATTGGGTGGAGTAATGCACAAATTATGGATTCCATCCCATCAAATGAATACACATTTTTTTCAAAGTAAAAGTCCTAAACACACACTTGAGAGTGAGAGAGAGAAGAAACAAGCATGTACCTTGTTTCTTTCTATGATAATTTTCCAAGTTTTGTTCACGCCTCTTATGTTCTTCTTTTGAAAATTTTCGTTGAGACACATTTTTTCTTTTTCTTTGTTGTCCCATTTTCTTCTTCAACTTAAAGATGAATCAAAACAAGTCCTCTACCAACTTAGTTAAATTATCTTCCAAATTTTTCCTTGATTGATAAAAATGAAAAGTTGTCGAGCTCCAATATTTGCCTCCTTGATAAATGTGCAAAAACTTCTCCAAAATCTACACTTCAAGTGATATAAATGACAATTAATCTTGCAATTTGATATCCAGAATAATGAAAAATAAGCTTCTATTTATATGCATATCCAGGATGGGAAAATAATTATTCTAGTGTACATGGAATAAATAGATCCTAGTTTAAATGAATCAAGTAGTAAACAAACAAGTTATTTAATTGTGGAGTTTGTTGTTATTTAATTCATAGGTATGCACAACATATCTAGTAATTTTAGAATTTTGTTAAAGTGTCAAAAATGTATATTAGAGGTATAATTTGAATTGAATTTTCTTAATTATATTTGAATTGAATTTCAAGTTACTTGTCAAAATGTATAATAGAGGTATAATTTGAACTAAAATTTCTTAATTATATTTGAATTGAATTTCAAGTTACTTGTAAAAAATGTATAATAGAGGTATAATTTGAATTGAATTTTCTTAATTATATTTGAATTAAATTTCAAGTTACTTTTCAAAAAGATTATATTTTGTTCTCAACTCAATGGTTCATGTTGCTTAAGTCATTTAAGAAAAATAAATTATTGTGATTGACATGAATGAACTTAATTAAAAAGTGGCATTGATTTCCTAAAATTCTACTAGAGATCAAATGTATATTGAATATAAGGAAATGTAAGCTTGCAAGAGATCATAAAATAAGAAAACATGTATGTATATTGAATATTTTAAAGAAAATGCATACATATATTATGTGTAAACATGTTTAAACCATAAGCAAACACATGTACATACATGTAAAGGGATTCAATACATATAAACATAACACATATTATAAGAAAAGAGACAAATGTATGCATATATCATATAAGAAAATATATGTACATATCATATAAGCAAAATGTAAATTAAAGATCATCAAATGTCGAATACTAAAGATCAACAAATAAGCAAATGTATGCATATCATATAAGAAAATGTAAGTTAGAGATCAGCAAATCTCAAATACTAAAGAACATCATGTATAAGCAAATGCATGTGGAAAAGATCAAGAATCTAGTGTGCATGGCCTAATATGAACGTCTACTCCTAGTCGAATGGCCACCTGAATGAGAATGGTCCTGCTCTGATGGATGTGCTGAGCCTTGCAAATAAAATTGTGTACAAGATGTGTTAAATACATATAATTTATATTAAATAAATTTAATGAAAGTTATTTTAAATGAACTTGTATTTTTAAATATCAATCTAGATCTATGCATACATAAATATTGCATGTACATATACACGCAGGATTATATAAAATGAAAAACTCCACATGTCCATCGGCAACAGATTCTCCATCCATAGAGTCACATCATCATAATATTATCCTGACCAAGGCTAGGAGTGATATGAGGTATGTCCACTATAACAATATATATACATATATATATCAACTTACATGAATATCTAGTTAAAAAAAAAAATAATAATAATGAAAAAAGAATTGAAACATGCCCATGCACACATACATGAATATCATCTGATATCGGATGACCTAAGTCCTCTGAAACAGTCGCCTCCACCATATCCACCAAACGGTCAAGCGACGAATCAACATTCGCATCCATCCGATCTATCCCATGTCGTGCCATAAATGATGAATGTAGAGGACTATGAAGGTGAGATGGCATCGACGATGATGAACCAAAACCAATCAACATATTAGTAAAACCAATAGTCTGTGTAGTTGCCGAATGAACTGTAGGTGGATCTTGATGCGCATTAGTGCTCAGATGAGAGTGATGGGATCTTGGAACTGAATGACCTCTGCATCTCAAATGATCTCTAACATGCTCTATACTGATCCCATTGTCTGATGCAATGTTGGCATATGCCTCCAACAGGTCCTCATCCAAACAATGCAGAGTCATGCGTGACATATCTCATGTAAGTGCATCAATTTGTGTAGGAGTAGGGATGTCGGCCACTATAAAAGGATCCATGGTGGTCCACTGTGCTGAAAATGGCATGGATCGGGAATGTCTGGACATCAAATATTGACCTATACGATCATCAAATATCCTAGTGGTGGTAGCCGCAATGTCACCTATAGTGTCAATTGCTTCCTTTTGGGAAACAACGACAACCTCATATGCTATGGGGGCTCGAGCTGGGGTGAGAGCAGTAGACCTCTCACCAAACAATACCCTAAACACTGGGGGTGGTCTATCTACTCGACGATAGGTGGGCCTATCAACAATCCTGCCACACCCCTGACCAACATATGGTGGAATGTCCAGGTAGTTAACTTTTAGGCCCAATGGACTCCTCAAAGATAACCACAACAAAATACAATGGAATCTCATCATTGTTTGGGTATAGACCATGTGCTGCTAGAAATCATGGGTAGATCAATGAGGCCATAGCATGATTGACACATCTAGTGACCTGGTATCCCCTAACCTTACACACATTTTGATAAAATGGAAAACAAGTTGTTTTTATCATTTCTTTGGTGACACTATCCCCAGATTTTAAGGAATGCCACTTACGTAATTCTTCCCACATGCAGAAAGAATATGTACCAATTTTATCCTCAAGAATATGCACTCAGTCCTCTCAAGTTCATCTTTAGTTTTCTAGACTATGTAATATTGACATGCATGGTTCAAAATATATCCTTGGGTTTGCACCTTGTGCTAATGAGTCTCTAATTTTTTTAATCTCATTAGTGGTATTTGCAAACAAAGTATCTGGAGGTGGAACATGATATCCATTTTCCATGTTATATTATGTATGTACACCTAAAAGAGCAATGAGACCTTGGTAAAAATATATCTAGATAAAGGAATACAAAATCTAAAATAGTTGTAATAATTCATCTTACTCATCAATAATATTTTCATACCATTAACAATTTAAAAAGAATTGAAGACAACTATAATCTATAACATAGCATCCTTAAATGTTCAAATTTTAAATGAAACGATGAAAGAAAGAATAAGAATACAAAGATTAGTATAAAATTATTTGAAAATAATTGGGGATAAAAATATTTAATCTAATAGTTGTTAACATAAATGAACTTCAAAATAGGTTTATGTAAGTGAAAAAAAAGTTCTATACCTAAATTTATCTAGTTAAGATATGTCTAAAATTAAGAATTCACACTAGAATATCAATATTCCATAAGAATCTCATAAAGAGGATGAATTTAATGGAGGATAATATAAAATCCTCCATATGAGGACATTTATTTTATCATTACCATATGAGTGAATCATCTCAATTATATAATAAGAAACATCAAAAAATTATAGGACTCGAAAGAAAAATAATCGACATTTATCATATTTTATATGTATAAAGTTTAGATACCATCAAACTATTTAAACTTTATAGATTGCATAAAGCTATAAATTAAATTTCTTGAAACCAATTTATTAAGAATCAAATCTAATAAAGTTTGACTTCATTGCATACTTGTTATAAATATCCTTAATTAATCCACATACATTTTATATATATGTTAAAAAATATATAATTGTTATGCCCATAATTTTTCACTATATCTTGATGTGGATCTCCTTCAACTAGATCAATTAAAAATTATTTGTAATGTTGGAGGAAAATGGATTTAATATCATTAGAGTTGTCATGGAACTACCTCTCTTGATCAGCGATAGATATTATCCACTCTCGAGAATGTAAATATGTTCGAGATAACTAAAAAATAATTTGTATCCCTTATATCCTTTCATCCAATGTAGCCTATCTCTTAATTGAGATCCTCTACCACAATTAAGTTCAAATCTTCTAAGTTTTATTTCAACGGAAGCAACCACTCATTGTAGAAAAGTTATTAGTAAGTGCTAAAGCCAAAACAAGTTTTTTTTTTCTATTTGGATCCATATTTTTTTTCCATTCTAGATCTCTTTCTAGCCATATTCTTATTGTAAGATCATAGTAAGGTAGTGCAATAGATTTAATCACATCATTCCACAATTGTATCCACTTACCATTTTGATGAGGTCTAGGAACATCAACCAAAGGGATATTAGGGAAGCAAGGTGATCGATTTGATTGAGGTGGGAAGTGTTGAGCTTGAAGGATAGATTATTAGGTATGAGGAATAAGAAGTTTGAAAAGTTTAAAGAATTGGGAGGTGATATGTGAGATAGGTTTAATAGAATCTACTTAAATAATGGTGTTTTGTGGAGAGGGGAAAATGGAAAGAGAAATAACTAAGTTTTAATCTATCAATACAACTAAGTTTCCCTTAGTTCACCATCTCTTTAGTTGGTCCAAGTGAACTAGTGATAATATAAGAATATTTTTTGTCTAAAATGGGATCTAAACCCCTCATGGTATTTCTAGTTAGGATGTAGGAATTCAATTATTTTTTAGAGAGTTTATGAGAACTAAACCAACTTGTATCTTGGTTTTTTCCACCATATCATATTCACCTCCTTGTAGCCATTTAGTCATAGAGAGGGCATAAAAAATCCATTCCCACAATTTAACTTGAGATGAGGAGTCATTAGGCATGTACAATAAAGAAAAAATGAATAGGTATTCCTTGGATTAGTAACTGTAAGCACTAAGCACAATTGTTGTTGGGATCCACTCCTCAATAGATGATAAACTTAGCAAGTATTGGGAAAGGTGGGTCAACCTTGCATCCTAATATTTTGATTTATTATTTTGTCCTCATATTAGGAAATGAGGCATCTCACTTTGTGTTGGTAGTTATTTGTCATTTGTTGAATGCTTCAAGGGAGGTGTCTAAGATGTTTTAAATGCATATAATATTATTATAGCTTTATAAGATGAAACCCTCTTATGACATATTCTTATGACATTTAAGAGCATGAATATAGAATATTTACAGTAAAGTATTGACCAACATTATGAAAAATCATAAGAAATCTTTTAAGAAATAGCAACTGTGTCAAGGAAAAAGATGTGGACATTTACAAGAACTTTTTTTTTAAAGAAAAAGTGGGAGACCACTTATAATGTTATTTATATATAATATTTTACATATAGCTGGTTCAGGCAGACATACTGGCGGGAAAGAACCAGCAAGAAAACCCCCAGTTGCAGTCCGAGTAACAAATTTTACAAAATATCAAAAAGACTAGTGAGGTCCTAGTACAAATGACCAATTGTCTGATTACAATGTTACAAAAGCACATTGGTTGAATACATCAATACATATGCACATTATCTTATGCACCCAAAATACCCAGAAGAAGACATCATACTAGATATACTCGTGACCTGAATACATAACACAATGGAGATTACAAAACCTTACTAAACATAAGACTGATAAGCTAGGAAGCCACTTTCAAACAGATGCAGATTTTCCACCAACATGCTAAAAGCCATTAACCGAGCTTTCTTTTGTTTCCACTCGTTTACCT
Organism: Sequoia sempervirens; assembly: GCA_007258455.2. Taxonomy (NCBI): domain Eukaryota; kingdom Viridiplantae; phylum Streptophyta; class Pinopsida; order Cupressales; family Cupressaceae; genus Sequoia; species Sequoia sempervirens. Next base: position 50,820 of record VDFB02324491.1, on the reverse strand, counting down.
TTGTGTTGGCGATCATGCTCAAATGAAGGTTTTGATTTGTTTTAATATCAGGCACATAACAATAACAAAATTTCTTTTTAGATGAAGATGGAAGTTGCAAATCATGAATGCAAACATGACTTCTCATGAAAGAAATGGCATGATATTTTCTTTTTAAATCATCAATCTCCTCCATGGAAATGGTAGATCTGTATCTGTTTAGAACTTGGTAGAGATGTGAAGAAGTATCATGCATTGTGGATAATAACATGCCTTGGAATATGTGAACATAGGTCCCTTCTTATGAAACAAAACCTTCTTTGAATAATTAACATTAGAAATTAATACAGTTTGGCGAGCATATTGTATAATCACACTAGAAACCAACAATGGAAGATTGAGAGTCTCAACTAAGAATTCCACCTTATAGATAACATTCATACTAGAAGCCAACAACAAAAGACCAAATTTCATAAATAAAGTTCATGTGTTATATATCATGCCTTTGAGGGGTCCACAAGTACCATGAGCCTTTTGAAATCCTTCTCCATCTAAATGCATCCATTCCAAGACCATTGAGGTGGGTATACAATATGAGCCAAGTATTAATTTCTAATGTTAATTATTGAAAGAAGGTATATAAATTATTCGAGCATCTTAATTCTCATACAAAGTTACATCTTAGTCAATTTCTCAATGTATGAGTTCCATATATTTGTAAATTTTTCTTAATATAAAAACATATTTTATTTCATTCAAATTAACCTATCTATTCCATGTTACAAAGGATTCTCTTATTTTAAATTATAAGTATATAATTCAAAATTAATTAGTAATTTTCAAGATAGAGTACACACAATTTCTTTAGTTAAAATCAAATAATATTCTTATTTCCATGTGAGAGTTATGTAGAATGGTAGTTTGATGTCTCGAAAATATTTCTTTCATATACACTAAATTTTTATCATTGTACATTATGAGTGAATCATCTCAATTATATATCCAAGCATATCAAAAATTTATAGAGTGGAAAGAAAAATAATCACACATTTATCATATTTTTGTAAGGTGTTCGAAAAGACTAAAAGTTTCCCTAGAAAGAACTAATTAAGGAATAAAAAAAATGGAAAGTGTCTACCTCATTGTATGTTGACCTTTCCCATATAAAAAGATCATGGAAATGCTAAATGAGTTGATATAAGAATTTTTAAGAATGAAGGCACAAAATTCATAACACTAATCCTAAAAGCAACAAGAAAGGCAATGAATAAAATCTTCCTAGTTATTTTGAAAGAAACTTTAAAAGGTTCTAAATCCCCTTCACACCCCTTTCTAAATGAAGATAAAATAAATAAGTTACCAAATATTTCTTAGAGTTTAAGGTGGTGATTTTAATATGATTTGAGAATAAATAAGATAAATTAGATGAAATCAAGTTTTGTTGTAAAGGTGATGAATTTTGGGGAATAAGATGAAAATAATTTTGAACCTAGTTGACTCATTAAATGGCAATAAGATAGATTTTAAAGGGGCTTTATTTAAAATATGTAATAGTTAGATATGTACTAATACATTATATTCTCTATTAGATAGTTATTTCTTCCATAAACATTTCTTACAATCTTATAATTTATTAATAATAGTGATGTGTGCATCCCTAGACACTCTTTGATAACCACACTATTAATGTTTCTATTTTTACTAGAGGATACTCTAATTGAAAAGCATGTAAAGAGGAAGGGTTAGTTAACCTTGATATTAATGCAATGAAAGGTGGGATTATCTTGATGGTATCAAAGTTATCTTAAAGATATATTGAAGGTTTTTCTTCTATGCCTGAACACATTTAGTGAAATATAATGAATATGTGTTATCCTAGAAAAATATGTATAGCATTAAGGATAAAATTTAGACTTTAAGTTGAAAGAAAATGTCAAATATTTAGAATAAAAATGGTGGGGATGGAATACAAGCTTCAAGAATCTCCTTGTAATAATTAATTGCAATAATAAATGATTAAAACTAAACACAAATGGATATTTCACCAATAATTTTTAGATAAAATGACTAAAATTAGAGCCAAGATATCTTAGTTCAAGTATCAGGATAAAGGTATCAAATTCTTATTCAATGTAAACATAGCCGAGCTTGATAGATAAAAAGTTGGCCCCATTAATACTAGGGGAGCATTGTCTAATGAGATTAAGTTGACACTATTCAATTTTTAGAAGTTGGAACCCTAACATTTATATGAGGCTTGTAAAATAGAACCTTATTAGGAAGAATAGGAGAGGAGAAATGAACCCATAATAATTATACTTATACAAATAAAAATAATAATTATGTTTAACCATTTCAAAATGTTAAATTTGTTTCACTATGATGATCAATAGCTAATTTGTACAAGGATGCCACAATTTATAGGGAAATGAAGACTACATAAGAGGAGAATTTATAACATAGTAGCTTGGTTGTAGTTGTTTCTTTAGCATTAACTATTTTCTCTTTTTTCTTTTGTTGTTGAATATTTTATTTGATCTCTTAAAACTTATCAATGGTACTTGATCTTCATAATGATTATTTTCTTCTTTTTCAATTATTATCATCTTAGAAGGAATACCATTTCAATTTAGAGCAGGGAGAAATGTATTTTTCTTTTAAAGTATTTAAAATATTATATTTATTTGATGGTTCCTTCTTAACCTCTTCCACTCCTTGGAAAAAATTATCCAACCACTTGAATCTCCTTATATTAATCAATTTACTTCTATGATTTATGTATGTGTTTTTAGTGATTTACTCTTTATCCTTTCAATTTATTCATGATATACTTTAATATAGTTATATGTTCAAGTATATAATAGTTTTTCATAATTGGATATGCCTTAAGAAACTCTTTAAATGTGAAATTATTTGATGAGGGAAGATATAAATTAAGGTTATTCTTTCTTACTTACCTCATGCTCATCCATATTTTTTTTCCATAAATATCTCAAATCAAATTGGATTTTGCAAAGAGGATAGCTATATTTTAAATATTCACTCTTAGTCAAAGTCATTTATTTCTTTGTACAAATTTAAAATTGATTTATGTAATTTAATTTTTAATAGTTTTAACATGGATATATGAAGAATAGTTTTAATATATATATATATAGTAAAGTGGACATATTTTTTATATTTTCCTAATACTAGAAAATTTAATAATACCTTCATTCCTTCTAATCCTAATAGAACTATATTATTATACATTTCATTCAAACAATCTAGTTTCTTTCCTCTAAATTTATTCTTCGATTCATACATTTAGTTCACCAACCATTTTTGGAGTAATGTCATAAGACTCAAAGGCAAAATATGAAGAATTTTATCCAAGTTTCCATTGTATGCACCCTAAACTTTATATCATGAACTGTTTGATATAATTTCTCAAATAAATTTGTTAATGAACTGTTTGATATAATGCCTCAAATAAATTTGTTAATGAATTGTTTGATATAGGGTGCATACAATGGAAACACTATTTCTATCATACTCCATCAAAATTACCATGAACTATTTGATATAATGCCTCAAATAAATTTGTTAATGAATTGTTTGATATAGGGTGCATACAATGGAAACACTATTTCTATCATACTCCATCAAAAATTACCATGAACTGTTTGATATAATGCCTCAAATAAATTTGTTAATGAATTGTTTGATATAGGGTGCATACAATGGAAACACTATTTATATCATACTCCATCAAAAATTACCATGAATTGTTTGATATAATGCCTCAAATAAATTTGTTAATGAACTGTTTGATAAAATGCCTCAAATAAATTGGAGGTGCCCTGGTAGAAATGTATGCAAAATGTGGAAGCATAGATAGGGCATGTTAATTTTTTGACAGAGTAGAAATGTATCATAGAAATAGTGTATGTTGAAAAGGATTTAGAAACTTTCAAACAAATGCAGTTTCAATTCAACAAATTTGAAAAATTTCGCATTTAGGGTTTCAAAATTTAACAAACAAATGCATTTTGAACTCTACGAAATTTGAATTTGACAAACCTGATGCTCGATATGCAAGTTGGTTTGATGAACTTTGGAGAGACGAAGTTGAGTTTGTGTTCACCAGAGAGATGAAGTTGAGTTTGTTCACCGTTTGTAGATCACGGTCTCCGTTCACCGCACACACAAGAACAAGGAAAGCAACTGGTAAAAAGTGAAAATGACAGTCGAAAATGAAAATGTTTTTTTTTATGTCTTATTTAAGGGGGTTCAGTCGAACCCATGTTCGACTGAACCCCTTAAAATATTATTATTTTTGTTTAGGGTTTGGGGGTTCAGTTGAACATATAATGTGGTTCGGTCGAACCATTGAGTTCAACCAAACCCATTGAGTTTAGGGAAAGGAAAAAAAATGAAATTTCCTTCCTCATAAAATTTGTAAACCACTATTGTGGTTTGACCTGAGACTAAGTTAAAAATTTTATTATTGTGTTTTGTTTCATGATTGTAGGATGAAAAAATCATGATAATGAAACTTAAAGTAATAACCAAGATTTGTGTTTGGTAATTGGACACTTTAAAGTCGCAAGATCTAGGTTTAACTTGAAATATTTTGACTTGTAAGATCCTATTTGTTTCAAGTTTAAGACATCGTCTAGACTGTGAAAATGTTTTTGTTCTAATAAAAACTTGAGTTCTGATGTCAATTGTTTGACAAGTGTTTCTAATAGCTCTCTATTTTCTTGTTATGTGGATGCGCTATTACAGAGGGAAGATGTGCTAAAAAAGACTATGGATGCGCTAAAAGATATGGTGAATGCACTGTCAAACAAGATACATGCACTAAAACAGACTGTGGATGCACTCATATATTGGTAAATTCTGACATTGGTAAGTTTTGGTGACAAACTTTGGATGCGCTATAAGATAAGTCAGATGCGCTGAAACAGTGGTTGTATGCACTATTTGGACAACAAATGCACTCAAATACTATGTGTATGCACTAAAATAGACTGTGTATGCGCTATTTTGGGACTGTTCACAGTGTTGAATGGTTTTTCTCAATAAAAGGATTGATTTTTGAGTGTAATTTTCTGAATCATGAATATTTTGACAAGGTATCTTTGTTGGTAAATCTCTAATTTTGATGATCTAAAATCCTAATGTTTCCACGTTTCTCTCTATTGTAAAAATTGGTTTGGGTTGTTGGAATATTGTATTGTTGGTTGTGGGATGAAAGACTCGTGAATGGGTTGACTATGATTATGCTTTTGTGAAAGAGCTCTTTGTTTTAAATAAGCTTGTGAATACAAAGGCTCTAAAGTGAAATCATCATTATATCCTCTAGAAAAGTCATGATACCTATGGATGAAAGTTCGATGTTTAAGCAAGATTTTTCTACTTTGATATAAGAAACATCTCTTTTCCAAAAATTTTTTGTAGCTAAGTTGCTTCTTTGGTTTCTTGACTCTTTTTGCAAGGGATTTCTTGAAAAATGTTGATTTCCAATCCCTAATCATAAATTTCACAAGTCGATTTGTCAAAATCTTTGTGTTTTTCTGGATGATCTTTATCTGAATTAATGTTTTTGAAAACACAACAAGCAATTGTAAAACAATTGTTTTTAAGTCTTAGAATCTAAACAATAAGTGTATGTTCAAGAATCAAACATGATCCTCCTTGATTTCCACTAGTATTTGACAAAGAATACACTTCAAGCAGACTCACTCTTAAGGTCAAAAAGGTCATCATAATACTCAACAACCCACATCTTAAAATTGCATCGACTCACATAGCCGTGTCACCCCCTAGAGGGCGCCTGTGTTTTTGTCTTTTCCAGGTGTGTACTCAAAGTTAGATTTCTCAATCCTTTGAGAAAACGGTCCTTGGAAATTATATGGTGAGTGTCTTGAGGGCATATTCTTCCCTCCCCTTGCATCGTGAGTATTACAATGTTCAGAAACTGACTTCAGTTGGATTCTACACTAAGGTTTGTAGATAGGGTATCCATTCAAAGTGACAAATGATAAACTCCCTTAGGAGACCTCCCAATCTTTAGAACAAATATTTTGGGGATGGTTATCTTGCACACTTCTGGTAAATGTGGGTTTCCCCATATTCACTTTTATTTTATAATGGGTTGGAAAACCTAGCTTTGGTTGTTCCCACTCAGGTTGTTCTCGTAGGGTGAGTACTTTTTTCCACTACAACATGCCTTCTAAAGGATTTAACAAAGCATAAAGTGCATGAAATTAAAAGACGAGTCGGGCATTTTGATCACCCAGTTAAGGGGAGAGCATAGACCTATCACCGTACAATCACAGTAGACAATGTTTAGCTTTTAAATCCCAAATCACAATTTTCTATTCTACGTGAAGATATTGCTTCACAAAAGATATGATGTTTATTTTAACCGAGATAGAAAATTTATGGTGACTACCCTAGGATTGGTGTATTTTAATCCAAAATGACTACCCTAGGATTGGTTCATTTTAATCCAAAAGCAGCAATGAAACCACTAGTCGTGGTCGCGTCTAATCCATATGACAATTTACAAATGTGCTATAACAAAGGTTATATGTGCTACATAATTGATTATATGTGCTTCAAAATTAATCGATGGGCTGCAAAATTTGTTGTATGTGCCACAAAATTGATCGTATGCACTACAACAGAGTGTGTTGGAGTTCACAGTCAAATGTGTTGGAACAGTCTTTAAATGCGCTAGAGTTTTTAGTGGATGCACCAGAATAGTCGTCTGATGCGCTAAATTATTTGGTGGATGTGCCAGAAAATCTATCAATCGCGCTAAAAGAAACACATCTGAAGCCTACACAGACACTTTTCAGAAAAATATGTAAAATATGGGGTGAGGGGCCCCATGGTGGGCGCCAAAATGTAAGTGTGGAATAAGTAATGAGTAAAATAACAAACAACACTTCTTAATAAGACATTATATCAAGATAATTAACAATAATTAATCTAATTAACATAGGAAAACTCTTCAAAGCATCATATTATTCTCTATCTCCAAAGATTTATTAAGTCACAGGGCTCTCAAATTTGGTAAGCATTATGACTGTTAAAATGCCAATCTAGAGAATGAGATGCTACTAAATGTAATAATCTAATCCTATATGATGATGTCTAAATGATAATGATGAAGCTGTGATCTAAATTGACATGAATATGATAAAAGGAAGCTACAATAAACTATGATGCAACCATGGTATTGATTCTAAAATGCTATGATTGCTATTGCTAAATGATAATGCTATTGCTAAATGCTTGATTGCTTAATTGGTATTCCTGTAGAGTAAGTTTGCACAAAGTTGGGATCCATTTCTTGTAGAGGGAGGTTGTATTTATAGATTCATGACAACAAATTTGCAAAGGGCCAATAGGTAAGGGTCTGGATTTAATCTGGAGGATTGAATGGTAAAGGATGAAGAAGCCTCAGTTGATCATGGGGATTGTTCCTCCCCAGAAAAACACTCAGCTAGAAGACATGAAGAATCATTGGAAGAGGATGAAGAGGATTGCCTACAAGTTTGTCTCCAAATTTTCCTGTAAAGGTTGAGATGAATTAAATTAGACATTTCATGTCTAATTTGGTAGGTGAATATGATTAGCTGTAGAAATATGTAGATAAATTTGGATTTATTTCAATTTTAGGAAGAAATAACAATTATTAAAATAAACAAAAGTTTTTTATATTATTTATTTAATAAAAGAGGGATAATGATAATTAAATACAAACTATTGAAGTTTCGATATTTTAATTAAGAGAGAATAATCAGAAGAATATAGTTTGTGAACTATATAAATAAATATTTGTATTTATTCAATAGTAGATGAATTTGATTATGATAATTAAATAAAACAAAGTGAAATTCGTTTATTTAATTAAGATGAAATAATAGAATAAAGATTGAAGAGTTTAAAAGATGAACTATATAATTAAATATTTCTATTTATTTAATAGTAGAAGAATTAAAGGTTAATTAATCAAAAAAATCATATTTAATTAATTAGATTATCTAGACCATTTTTAGGTGTATACAGGATTATTGGTAATTTGCATCCTTGTTGCGAATTACAATTGGTGATTATGATAGTGATCGACATAAGAGATTAATATCGAGGTGACCTTATGGTTTCACTGAAAGATGATCTCGAGTCTTTCAACAAGGTGAGTCTCAATGATGATGTGGTGGTAGTGATGTCAGAGAGACATACATCATTTAGTGGGAGTTTTTTCGGAGTCTGTTCAATATTCTGATGATGTTCTGATAAGAGCTTTATTAATGTGACATGGTGGTTTCAGAGGGAGATGAGTTGGAGTCTTGGCGATATTTTAATGGCGGGAAGGATGACAGAGATGTGAGTTGGTCAAAGGCAACGAATGAAGGAGAATAAGATAGCGATACTTGGCACAAAATTACTTGTTGATCCCACATCATTGTTGTGGATCAATGCAAAAATTGGCTAGGCGACTTCACACCTGATAATGAGGTAACTGCCCAATGATTTCATTGTTGATTAGATGACAAGAGGATACTATGACAACATGGAAAGAAATAATTTCAAGGCTGGCATGAAGGAGAAGGCTTGCTAGTGATGACAGAGAGAAGATATATATACCCATCATGAGAGTGGGGTGTAGAGGTTGGTAAGTAGGGAGAGACGACCATAACGAGAAAGGAAGAGAGAGTAAAGAGTGTGATGTGATGTAAAACAAAATATTTCTCTATAATTGAGAACTTCTATATGTATTCAAAATATTTTCAATCTGTGTTGTGTCATAGTGTCATAGTTTGTGTTAGCTGTGAGATCATGACAACCTGATAAGGCCCTGCAGTCTCGATTGCATCAATTGGTATTAGAGCAGGTTCTCTTGAGTTTGTAACAGAGTGTCGAATGTGAGGCAGTTGCAATATGACCTGTCAGTATGGGTTGAAGCCAGAAGACCTATGGGTGATGAGCTGAGAAGAGTTGTGGAAAGGAATGTTTGTTACAAGCATGAAAGAGGGTTTGTAACTGCTATCCTCCAACAAAGATAAAGTTGTGTAGAAGGTGTAGAGTTCCTCCACTGAGAGAAGGCGAGTAGAGGAAGCATCTTCCATAATCTTTGTTGGGTAGAGGATAGTTGTGTGAGTGAGGCATTGTCACTTATACATTTGACTGCAAAATACGATGAAACAGACCGATGAAATATGTAAAATATGATGTTCGTCGGGTGCTTGTAAAATTTGATGTGTAATTTCCAATTTTCTGAAAGTTTATCCTTGACGTTCGTCAAAATTTTGAAAATCCTGGGGTTCGTCGAAATGTCGGTTATCATTTTCGTCAAATTTTTGACAGACATGAAAAATTAAAAAAAATAAAATTGTGGCTGACATAAAGAAAAGTGAGTTCGCGCCTGATTTATTGTTTTGCTCTACTTGAGACAGTTTGTGGAGAACTAAGGACGATTTTCTTGGGAAAAATTAGAAAAAATTCAAGAAGATATCGCCAGTTGAGGGTAGTCATTGTTTTTTGTAGAATTAGTTGTGAAGTCGATTTGTAGTTCCGGTTTGAAAATAATATTTTAAAGCAACATCTCATCAGATTTCATTTTTAAAGGTTAAGGGTTTTGAGAATTTCATGTCCAGATTTTGTTGTGTGGAATCACCATAAGATCACAACCGAGGAACATATTCTTGTGACTATAATTATGTGATCCATAACTATATTGGTCATGTGGCACAGTTGTTCTATAACAAATACAGGATGCATTCATGTGTGACCCAAGTTTAATGTGGCTATGTTGTGATAGAAATGGAGGCACTCATATAATGTAGTTAATTCAGGTTGTATAATGTAGGTGTCAATCATCATTGGGTGCATTCAGGTTGTATCAAGTTTAACAGGTTAGGATGTAATTATAGCATGATCGAAGAGTGATTACCTCTTGCTGCAATAAAGAGCCTATAACTCTGGTTGATATGCAGAGTGGTTGTGTTATATCAATTATGTAGTGCATTCAAGCACAACCCATGTTTAATAGGCTATTCTAGAGAGTGATCAAGATTTTCTAAACCTTATGAATGTTACTTGACATATATTTGCATAATCTCAAATTCCTTCAGAGGCTTTTGAAGTATCAATTTATCCTATATAGGGTTTAGAATGATTTCTTTTAATTAAAAAATAAATAAATGATGTATTTCCCTGTAATTAGATAATGTGGAGATCTCCTAAATCTACCCCAGCACACTGTCCTCTTTGGCACTGTATTCATTACTCTAGCTACTAGGTTTTTGCATGTGACATCTTTAATATCTTCATGACCGTGGCTTTTAAATAGATCTCAGTCTTTGCTTTAATCCTTTTCATGGTAACCCTTGAGTTCCATAATCCACCTTCAATCTCTTCTAAGAACGATGTCTTAAGCTAGACTGCATAGTATGCATATAAAGCAAGTCCTTCATACCTGCCATTGTTCCAAACCACCACTCACTGCCTTGCTTAAAATGTTGCCTCCATAAGCACAATAGCATGTTTTAAAATCATGGTTGCCAGTGATTGACCATTAAGGTCACCACTTTCATCATGAAGATACAATGAGATTTTTTCTTCAAACTCAAGGCATTATGGAAGATAACATTGTGAATTGTTTGTTGTGTACAATTCGATTTTCTTGCACATTTATGCTAACTTCCTTTAAGACTGGGTATTGCACCCTCACCTGCAATCTCAAAAGCTCACTCACTATCACTTGAAGATTCCTTTCATGAGCATCCTTCTATAAAATCAAACTATGCCCTATAGACTGCCTACTTACTACAGGGGACTCATTGTTTCATGGTATTGTAGTTTTTAAGATCCCTCAACCTTATTGACACTACTTCACAGTCCACAAGGTATTATTCACTATTTTCCCATCTTTGGTGAGTCTCAAAACACTGCTCAAACATGCAATCCACTACCTCCATTATACAATATTAATGGCTAAGAAGAAACATTGAACCTATGATTACCACTGTTACTTCATTTGGACAGTCATTCCCTGATTGCATTTGCCTTGTCTAACACTACCAAAAGCATTTGAAAAACCCTTAAGGTCAGCAAGGGGGTAAGGATACTCACTGTTAAAATCTCCACTTTACTATGCAAAGTTTGAGCTTTATTATCTTGTCACTGCTTAGCCTATTTTTTACTGTCACATCTCAAGTGACTGTCATTCTTCTTACCGTAGATTGCATTTACAAATGTCACTAAGCTACATAGTGTGCTTGTTATTGGCTACAATCTTCAATTTGCAAGATTTTGTTATTACCTACAATGTCTCAATCTTTCTAGTATTGCAACCTTACTAATCCACTATAGTTATTGTTTATATTTCTACGAAGGCCTAGGGTTTGTACCCTAATCATGCTCTTACCAATGCTTCTGTTGTTTTTTATTAGGGCTCTCTCAATGTTGAGGGCCCTAGGGATAAGCTCGTCATAAGAAGTGAAACATTGCATCTTTAACTAAAAGGATAAATTCGTATTGACATTAGCAATGATGATTCTGACTCGTTGCTCCTTAGGAATGGGTCACTTGCTCTTACTAGCTCGCTACCTCTATTGTTGTAGGAATTTTGTGATCAAGTTCAATATTATGATTTTAGGAGTCTTAACAGTTGGAAATCATAGTAAAATTATAATTTAATAAGTTTTGGAATTAGCATTGTAAAGTGTTTTGGGGTCATTAACTTCAGACATCTTCTCTTTGCGTGAGTGGTTGCATGCCAAATTTTTTGGTGTAAAATATCAATTATTAGATTATGTTACCTCGCTTATGAATACAAATTATTGGAGTGCTGAGTTTGATATTTTTGAAGATCTAAATAGTCAAGCTTGGTAAAGAAAATCATGTCGATAATATTAGTCCGTAACAAAATGAAGAGACACTTGATAGATTGTGGGGATTGAAAGAAAGGGTGATGGAATAAGTTATTGTCCTTAATAATTGCAAGGGCTTAAAGACGAGATGACTTTAATCACAACAGCTGAGAAACATTGTAGGCAGCATGGTCATGTTGAAGGGGGCATGATTATCATCCATTGGTAAGTTGTTCATTATATGTGTGTTTATATTGATTGAATTTGTAAATGTTTTATTGTTTTAACATTTTATATATATATATATAATCACTTGATCATGATCATGGTTTATTTGTGTCTATCATTATTATAAAGGTGGGGCACCCTAGGGCAGATGATATGGATTATCACGGCCCGGAGAATGTGGTTTTGCAAGCGGACGAACATGGAGCTATGAATATCGAAGATGAAGTTAATGATCCTATGGAAGAAGATGATCATGTGCCAGAAAACACAGTTGAAGATGATGGTACAAAGACATTGATCCATGCCACATTTAGTGGCAGAGCTGATCATGATGATCAATATGACTTTGATGATGCTCATGATTTACCTATACTTGACAAGGCATACGAGCCCCTTTATGAAGGCTCTGGAACAACTCTTCTCTTTGATGTATTGTTGCTGTTGAACTTGAAGGTTATGAATAGTTTATCAAACATAGCAATCTCACGGATGTTAAGGTATGTCATATATGTCAACTTTTTTCATCTATTTTAATTGTTGTTAGTTCATCACTAGTAAATAAAGGATGAAATATGTACCATTAATATTCTTTATATGAACAAAATATTTTTTCTTGTAGATTGATTGGTGAATTTTTGTTACCACCATCAAATATTTTACCTCACTCATACCGAGATTTATGTGCCATTATGAAAGATATCAGAATGGAGTATCAAGCAATAGATGCATGTCCCAATGATCATATTATATATCATAAATAACAGGAATTGCAAATGAATGCCCAATGTCATATTAGTAGATATCAAACATCAACCAACAAAAAGGTGTCTCAAAGGTTCTTCATTATATTCCCATTATTCCACGATGCAACGATTATTTAGGTGCTAAAAGCTTAGCGAATTGATGGCTTACCATGCCAATAGAAGTGGAGATGACATTCTTCCGAAAAATGGTCTAGATTTAGGGACATGGAGGAAAATAGCCACACTTTAAAGAAGAACCTCGTAATCTCAAGCTTTCATTGGGAGCTTATGATGTCAATCCATTTGGAGAGATGAGATCTATTTACTAAGTGTGGCCTGTTTTTGTTATCAACAATAACATTCCTCCATGGATGTCAATAAAGAGGGAGCACATAATGTTGTCAATGATTATTCCAGGTATTTGTTTACATCAATTTTCTTTAACGTAGTAGCATCTAATTTTTCTTATTTGTTGCATAATGACTTATATTTTTTTCATTCAATAGTCATGTACATTAATTTATATATATTGGCAAAATGGTTATAATAATTATGTAATGTTTATGTTCATTTAATTTGATGAAGTAGGATATCATGCATGTTTTAAAATAATCTATTCATTATATATAATTATAAAATCTCGACATATTTAATCCACTATATATCATCTTGCGTGTCTTCAACAAAGGAGACTACATCAAAACCACGAAGAATGTCACCTCACCTATGGAAGTTGAAATATAATAGAATCAATCGTCAAGGTTATACATAGGATCAAATTGTTTATCTATCATATATGATATGTTTTGAATTTATATTTTTATATTGTGTTGTGTTTACTCATATTGTAATTGACAATGTCGATTGTCGTTGTTAATTTGTTTAACTTATATGCTTCATGAAGGTCGCCAAGGCATTAATTGTCGGCTTCCACAGGGACTGAAAATTTATCCCAAACAATTTAGTAGGTTTCCCTACTATGAGCAGCTACAAATTGTGCATTTGTTTGATACAATGCATATCAGAAAGAATATAATAGAAACATTATGGAAAATATTGGATGGAAGGCATGACAAAGAAAAAAATTGTCAAAATTTTATAGTGACATTCTCGTGAAGCCAATCATGCAATGAAAAAAATGTCATTCAATTAAATAGTGATGGAGACCAAATTAATATAGTTCCCTATTATTAACAGCAAAGAAGCAATGCTATAAAAGAAATCATACAAAAATTGATTTCCCACAGATTTGTCAACATAAACAATATAATAACAAAAGAAAGGTGAATTTGAGTTAGGATAAAATGCATGATCGGGCATACCTTCATTAAGGTAATTATTCTCGAATATTGAGTATACACTTCTGTATAATGCATTTACTTTTCGCTATATTGTATTTTACTAGTTTTGGAAAAATAATGAAAAGATCATTTTATAATTGTTGCAGTATGTTCTACCTCTATCTCTCCCAGACAACTTCGACAACAATGTCAAGCAAATTATATATGATCTTGGAAAATACATGAAGTAAGTAGCGATATTTGTTCAATTCATTGTATAGATCTTATAATTGCCATTTGTTTTACTTGTTATGTGATATATTGTATATTTTTGTTAAATATCGTTAATATATTTGTGCCTTGAATCACTTGTAGATAGCTATCATCTAAAGAAATCCATAAAGAAGATATAAATTATTGGAAGAGAAAAATTTCTCATCTAATGTGTGAAATGCAAAAGTGTCTACCTTCAATATTTTTCAATGCATAAGAACACTACCTCATACACCAAGTTGAGGAGATTGAATTGTGTGGACCTGTACACACAAGGTCAATGTGGATGGTTGAGAGACACTTGAAATTTTTGAAGGCTTTGGTTAGACAAAGAGCACATCTTGAGGGTTCTACGGTGGAGGGATATATGGTATACCAGAGCATGGTGTACATTAGTGAATATCTTCCTAAGTTTGCAGCAAAGATCCATTTAGATTGCATTTGGGATCCCAACTCCATTAACAAATTCGAAGGGGAGTACCTGTTGGGGAAAGGTAGATTGAGGAAAGTGAGAGGTAATTTTAAGATGGTCATGGAGATTAATTGGAATGCATTTTTTTATGTATATTGTACTTATTTAATTTTTAATCTTCAATATACATTAATTATAAATTAAGATCGTATACTGTGGTATTTAACTAATTATACGTCGTTTGTGAATTTCAATTTATTTTGGTACAGTTGGTCAAGAGTGGGATGCACCGCATTTGTACATCGCCAACAATCTTGATTGGATGACAGTATGGATTGAACGATGTCAACAATCTGGTTGCGCATTAACATGGGAAGGTGTTGCTTCATTGGTTAAAGAAGCTCATCGTAATGGAGATTCCAATGTTACACAAAGGGAAATTGATTTAGCATATGGTTTAAGAGAGAAACAGGTACGTATAAATATATTAATCACCCATATTATTTAATTATTTTCAAGTATATTGATGTATATATATCTTGAGATTGTTTTTTTTGCATACATTTGGCCAAGAATAAATATGTTTATCAATTGACGATATTGCAATAATTTTACATGTTTGACATATTGCAGGTGAAACAATTCGCTATGTGGTGCAATGGTTGTAAATTTTGAATCAAAATGTTGGATGACATGAAAAAAACTTGTGATTCTGGTATAACTGCAGTCTTTCAGGTGACTAATGTTTCATCTAGAAGTGACATACATCCAGAAGTCTCAAAAAATCGATACTATGGGATTTTGGATGATATACTTGAGTGTGACTTTAAGTCCTTCAGATTAATTTTGTTCGTCTTATGGTACAAAGCACGCATTGAATGAAAATGATCCTGAGAGAACTGTTATTGAACATGATAATGGATTTACCATGGTTAATACAAGGTTGATCGAGCGAGCTGGAAATGAGCCCTATGTTCTTCCAAGCCAATGTGAGCAGGTATTTTACTGAGAGGTTCCAGGTAAACCAGGTTGGTCATTTGTTGTTAGACATGATCCAAGAGGAAGGCTAGTAAAGTATAATGTGGTGGAAGAAGAAGATACCAAAGAACTAGAAGATGATGTAGATGATGATTAGGATCAACGGTTAGTTGATGATGTCCCTGACGAAGATGTCCAAGAGGAGGAATAGATGATGATGATGTAGGAGTTAATGTTCATGAAGATGACATCCGTGTGGATGATGACATTATCAAAACTGATATCGATGATGATGATGATGATATGACCAATCTTTACAATGTCGAATTTGGATCGGATGATACAGACAAAGAGTTGGATGAAGAAGAAGATCAATTCCATTGAAATGTAGAAGTTATGCAATTATATTATCTATTTGATATTAATTTCTTGATAGAATTATATTTGACTTATGTGGTTACATAATTAATTCATGATGTTTTTATTTTTTTTGCCATTACATAATTAATTTAATGATGTACCTTTTAATGTTTGAAAGGTAAAAATTAAAACATTTCAATAGTGATGCTAATGACCTTGAAATTAGTGTGTTTTATGTTTCATGTGATCATAAAAGATTAAAAAGTCAAATAGAGTGGTTGTTCGGTTGACATGTATGTTGGTTCTTTACAATGTAACCAAGTTTGTCTTAATATACCTTATGAACCCGCTAATTCCAATCAAGGCGTTCAAGGACCTAGACCAATCGGGATGAGACTTTTAAAGCTCAGACACTTCGTGTCAAGTAAAGACCCGAGGGTGATCCTTAATGTATTTACATAACCTCAACACTATTATTAATTTATTATAAACAACATTAATAATAGCAGATGATCTCACTTAATAGCTCAACATGATAAGCTAATATCAACTAGAATTGGCTGTTCATAGACAATATCGACTATCTAGAGCGTGAGATAACTAAACAAAATCCATTGCATAAGGATAGTTAATGATTTTCAATTTGTAGCAAGCTCTAGGCAAAGACAAACAAATACTAAATTACATGAATAATTACAACTTAGATCAGTGCCATATATCCATTGCATGAGTCAAATTCATAAGCATCTAGAGGTTTATAACAGTTTTAATACATCACATATAAGATCCCTGACAATATTGCATTTCATACCCCATCAAGATGCATTCTAACCCAGACTACTTATCAAACTTATACAACACATATCCGCTTAATCCCATTCACATTTTGACACCTTTGAATTCAGCGTTAGAATCATAATACACCACAACAAGAGATATAAACAATCCCTCTTTAGTTATTTTCCATTGAAAGTTCGACATGCATACAATGGAGAGACATGAGCTCGAATTTGTTATTTCAATTCAAATGCTAGTACTGCTATGCAACATTAAATCTTCGTAAATGCAAAACCTATCATAGAATGACTCAGAATCCTAAATTGCATTTAAAACCATCTAATCCATAATTCACTCGCGAAATTTACCTAGATCGGTAATATCTAACTTGCTAACCCATACTTCTGGCCTTGAAATCCTTCTTATAGAAAATGAAGGAGAAAACAAGCACTGGGCCAGAAAGTACACCTGTCAGCAGTCAATTGGAGCACCTGGTGATATTCCAAAATTTGTTACAACAACCACCACCTTGAAAAATATTCTTGTTAAAAAATCGTTACAACAACAATCATCCTGGAGCATATTCTCGTTCATCATGTTGGCAAAGGAAGGTTGATGCAATAATAAAAAACCACGCGAAACCCATGCCAAGAAAGTCATCCATACAAAACTGGAAACACTGTAACCGCAACATCTGATTTGCCACCTGTCAGTAGCCCACTCTTTTTACTCATCATTCAAATACTTAGCCACCCACCTCTGGTATTCTTCGTCAATTGGCCATTGAAAATTAATCACCTCTTTTACCTTTGTATTATAAGGAAAATAATTTACCGCTACCTGATTAGCATCTCTTTCAAAAGATTCTAAAAATGAGCAGGTACCAATAATCTTATCCATACAATTTACCAACAAATCATAATTTGAGTCATCACAAATTATTTTAATTTGATTATTGATGGCTTTACTTGCTTGATCATGCCATTGTTGGAGTGTTCTGATTTCCCCCTGCTCATCAGTTATATCAGGTAACAGTGTGTTACCCCAATCATTGAAGTTTTTTACCAATTCCCTAATCTTCCTACTTAGATCATCTGGTAAGGTCTAAAATCCTTGCAATGATTTAACTAACATATAAGTAGGCTTCAATGATTGGGGTCTGTTATTTACATCAAACCTTGAGACTTTATTCATAACATCTAGATTATTTTCCCTAGGGATCCAATTTTGAATTATTGGAATCACTATCCCCTGATCCCTAACAATATTATTTATTGCTTCAAATAGCAAAGAATACAAAGAATATATAGAGGGCAGTTTATTATCCACCTTTTCATTTAAATGCTCCAAAACAAGAGTAACAATTTCTTTTTCTTTTGAAAGAAAACCCTCCTCTTTTACCCTTAGTGATATGTCTGAATTGATCAATTTTCTCTGCATGAGCTGCCTCTTTGTTGGATCAACAGAGCACTCTATTTCTTCATCAACTTGTTCTAGAGGAGGGGTAAGAGCAGGATTTTGAATGGGAGACCCTGGTGTAGAAACATTTGGAGAAGTAGGAGGCATTGACCCTACTTTGGGAGGTGATGTGCTGGTTCCTGGAGCATTGGATGTTTCCCCAGTATGTCTATACTTGAACCTTTCTACTTCAATTTGCAGCTCAACATTCGTCTGTTGCATTTTACTATAATCTTCAATTAAAATGTTATACTTCTCCATTAGGCTCTTTCCTTCAGCCTCCTCCCTTTCAACAGTATTTTGGGCCAACTTGGCCACATTCATAGTTAAACTAGTGGCATCGGTTGTTGTAGTCTCTGAAGCCCTCTTTATTATTAATCCTCCTTTGAAATTTGGATTAATATCAGCAATGTCTGGCTTTCTTCCTTGTGGAGCCAATGCCCAAATTTCCAAGGTCTCATATTCTTCACAGAAGGAAAAGTTTTGTAATGCTGCCTTAACTTCTTCAGAATCCTAAAAAGGATTCTTGGACTTTATAATGGCATTGAAAGCCACTACATCTGCGATGTCCCATTCAGGAAAAATCAAAACACCAGCCAGAGTGATATTTTTAACTCTTCCATTAGTTCAACTTTCACTTCTTCATCATTCTCCTGATTTGACCTGTCATGCCTTAGTTCTGTTCTCTCCTTGCATTTATTTTGATATTCCTCAAATTTCATCCTCCATGAGAATTGTCTTAACTTCTTCTTCAAGAGTGATATTTTTAACTCTTCCATTAGTTCATCTTTCACTTCATCATTCTCCTGATCTAACCTGTCAGGCCTTAGTTCTGTTCTCTCCTTGCATTTATTTTGATATTCCTCAAATTTCATCCTCCATGAGAATTGCAATAATATAGGAGTCTTTACAAATGAATTGTCATCTAAGAACTCTTTGCAAGCCTCCATTCTTACATCCTGCACACTCTTACCCTTCATATCCAAATCAGATAGAACTAATTCAGCTGACCTAGGAGGGGATGACATACCAACCTGCATGTCTTGATCAGTAACAATAATTTCATCTGTGATATCCTCAGGTAGGTGATCAGTTCTTTGCCTCTTAGGTGGTGGTGATGGGGGACTATGCTCTGGTGAATATCCTAATTCAATGATTTTGACAGCCCTAGGTACTTTAAATTTTGGGCCTGGTCGTGAAGGCGCCTTCATTATTTTCTTCCCTTTTCTATCTACTTCTTCCTCATCACTGCCAGTATCCCTTTTCCTCCTATAGATGGGCCGCCTTTCTGTAGGCTGATATACTGGCCTTGTTTCAATTGGCATATCACTTTATCCTTGCATGTCTAGACTTAGCCTTAAATTTATCTTTTTTGTGTTCAAGGTGTCCATTAAGTCCTTGAAATTCTTCATTAAAAAATCAATTCTCTTGTGGTATGGAGTGAATTCCATCAATGGATCATACATCAGATCTATTTCATGCACAATATCCAGTAGCTTACTATAAGCTATCCACTTTTCCTTGTTCAATTCCTATCTATTTAAATCAAATTTATTCCTGATCAGGTCCTTAGGGAAATTGAACTCATGTGAAAATTTGCCACCTTTTATTCTTTGTCTGAAAAGAGCAAAGAAACCTTCAGGATCATGGTGTCGCCTTGGACCAAATCTCAAATGGTAATCAACAAAGAATTTGTCAAAATGTGTCCAGCCTCCCTTTGAAAATGTAAAGTCAGACACTACTGTATAATCAGGGAATAATGTTCCCTTCCCCTTTCCAGTTAGGTTATCTTCATGAATACACCCCATCTACCACATAACTTCTGCAAACCCTAGTCTGGTGGCACATTGTATGGCAGTATGTGAGGGGTTCCTTGAAATCCATATATTCTCAAGACAGTGCTGACTGGATATGGGATAATGTCACCCTAGTTATGTAAAACCCTCAATTCTGGTTTCCTCTCCTTCGGCCTAAGGAAATCATGCAGTTCCTGAGGGATCCTAGGTACATTTACCATCAATCTAGCCCTCAATCTTGCAACAAAACAATTATCAAATTGCACATAACTGGTGCTTTCCTTATTACAGGACAAATCTGCAGCCCATATCTGTACTGGCAATCTTTTTCCATTAACTGATTGTCTTAAGTTCATCTTCTCAGTAAAGAAATCAACATTCATAAACAAGAACATATGCATCAACATGGAATACCAAAAGAATTGAGTACCAGTATCACCATTCTAAAGCTTCGACAGTCCTTCATGTATCCTCTCCACCAAAAAAGAAGCAAAGTCATGTTACAGAGAAGTTAGGGTGTTGTGTTTGTACCCCCATGAACATGTATGCAATCGAAATTACTGCACCAGGGCTGAAACCCAAAATCTAACATAGTGAATAGAAAGTAGCCAGGAAAGGCTTTTGAAAACAATTCAATCTGAAGGGTTCCTGGTCACTAGGGCTGATGTGAAATTGTGAATGCCCTGCCTTAACTAGATGAGGTGGAAGCAGCTTAACCCTAAAAAGAGATTTCAATTTTGTATACTCCTGCTTCATTTCTTCAAGATTAATAGGAACCAAGTTATCACTTGGCTCACTCAAATAAAAAGTCTGTTGGATAACATCTCTGTTAATTTCTAATAGAACCCCTCCATCATTATCTCTGATTACCCATGTGATAGGGTCATATCTTTTGGCCACTACTCTAAGTAATTCCACATTAGGGAACACATTTGGAACAACCAACTTTCCCATGTCGTACATCCATCCATTTGAAAAAGGAAGAGGAAAATTCCTCTGTCCATACCATAATCTGAACATTTCTAAGCTTGTGAGTGGAACCCTAACATCAGCAATGTTGGAATTTTTACACACCAACCCCTCCCCTAGAATTTTCCCTCGCATCAACACCAAACCTTTCCTTCTCTCATTTGTTGATAATAGAAATTGATCTAGGAAATCATCATACAAGTTTCTTTTCAAATACTTAATGTGGCCAGAGTGCTGCTTGGTTGGTGCCATTTTAGACAAACTAGGGTCTCACTAAAATGTTACACTTCAAGTGGCTATGACTAAGTAGAGATAAGAAATTACAAAGTAAAAATACTGCAATTCCTCACAATTTATGATTAAACAATAGCCCTAACAAAATATTTTAATGAACTCAGTGACAAGCATAGCATACCCTCCCCCCCTTCCCAAATCTAGGTGCAGAATGACTGGGAAATAGAGAAAATTAACTCACGACTTTTTTCACACAAACTCCAATTTCTGGCTGCAGCTACTCGCAATTTCACTTTTGGCTTTGAAACTATTTTCATGAAATACTTGGATGCTTTGTGATACAAATGAGACGAGTAAATTGATTTTATGTCGATCAAATCCTGCCAATAGATGTCTCATCCGCCATTAAAGCCCACTCACGCGCTGCGCGAAGGGCTCCAACCATAATTTAATACATATTTAAATTTGAGCCATTGATCCTTCAGTTTGAAAAAATCATCGATGACCATCTTCAAAAAAGGCTGAGGAAGGAATGCCACCTGGCGGTTGCCCACGATATCGCAGTCCTTTGATTTACCATCGCGGGATGGCGGGCACCGTCGATTTTTTTACCATAAATCCTGCTCCTTCAAAAATGGTCATCCTTTCCTTTAACTGTCGAGCGGACTTTCCCTTAAAATCATGACATCTGCATTGAAATAAAACACGTGCATCTTACAAGCACATTAGTAATCCGCCCTGTAATACATTTAAAATCGGCGAACGCTTTCTTCACTCCTTAGGCTTCATTTGATGAGACACGTGGCAGGCACCCACGACATCGTGATCCCAAAAATTCTAATCGCGGGATGGCGGGCACCATCAATCCTAAAGAGACAGCTCATCAATGGTCACGCAGATTTCATCCTTTAGGAAGGGCACGTGGCACCCGCCCATGATATCGTGATCCCTGTAATCCTTGATTGCGGGATAGCGGGCGCCGTTGATCTCGTTCCTTTAACACAGTCGCCAGCCATGTCGTTAACCTTCGAGAAGATTTTCTAGCGAGATTATAACATATCCGTCGATTTAGAACATGTGCGTGTGGAGAACACTTTAGTAATCTGCCCCTTAATACATTTAAAGATGGCTAGTGTTTCCTTTACTCTTTAGGCTTCATCGGATGAGACACGTGGCGCTCACCCACAATTTCGAAATCAACCCAAGCACCATCGCGGGATGGCGGGGAATGGCTTAGATCAAATGGTAGTTGGTCAGCGATAGCTCAAATTTGATCCCCCGGATAGGACACGTGGCACCCGCCCGTGATTTCACGATCCTTTAATTCCCGATCACGGGATGACAGGCACCGTTGATATCTGCAGGAAATAGATCAACGACAACACTAAATCAACCCTTGCAAAATAAAAGATTCATTAAAAGGAGAAGTGGGCATTACTAGGCGAACGACAAATTAAAAAATTATATTTATAGAAGAAAAATAAAATAGATTTACAATTTGTTTTATAATTTCACTTTTAACTTTAAATGTATGTTCACTCATTAAGTTGTATTCTTTTTACAATCACATTTTTATTTTAGATGTTTGTTTATAAAATATAAAGATGCATTAAAAATATATTAGAAATATTTATCTTTATATTATATAGCATTGATAACATTAAATTAACATAGAATAATTTCACAATATCACTTAACCAATCAAGAAAAATTTAATCATTACTATGCAACATTATTCTCACATCAAACTAACAAATAAACATTGAAAACAAATTTATTTTTTTATATTATAACATTCATAACTTAAACCTTTTATACACAATATCAAGTTAATTATAAAAAAGACATAAAATTATTTATAAGCAACTTAAATTTTTTAACAATTTAATAAAATTAAGAAAAATTAAATAAGAATTATAGATAAATTTATGAAATATTGATTTACTTATCAAGAAAAAATCAATGATAGAATCTAATCCCAATACTAACATTAAGAAAAATTAAATAAGAATTATAGATAAATTTATAGAAGATTATTTTTATTAAAGTGATAGAATCTAATCCCAATACTAACATTAATTATAAGTCTAACCATAACCCCAACCCTAAAAATAACACTAATTAACTTCAAACCTAACTCTAATTTTATATCCAACCCTAAACATAACTATGATTCTAAAATAACATTAATGAAACCCTAATTGAACCATAACCCTAACCCTAATACTAACCCTTGCCCCAATTGAACCCTAACACTAACCCCAAGCTCTATCATAGAACCTTAATCTTTACCCCCAACCCCAACCCTAATCCTAATTGAATCCTATAACCTAATTTTAATTAAAGTCTAACCTTATTTGAACCTTAAACTTAATTGAACTCATGTTTAGGGTTAGGGTTCAATTAAGGTTAGGGTTGAATTATGGTTATGATTAGGGTCAAAATTCAAATAGGATTATGGTTGGAGTTTAATTAAGGTTGCTATTCACTTAGGGTTAAGGCTCAATTAGTATTCAATTTGGGTTAGGGATCAATTAGGGTTATAATTCAATAAGGGTTTAATTATGGTCAGGGTTAAGGTTAGTCTTAAATTAGGGCTAGGATTGGAGTTAGGATTCAATTAAGGTAAGGGTTATTGTCTATTTTAGGGTTAGGGTTAAATTAGAGTTCTCTATGGTTTTGATACAATTAGGGTTAGGTTTCAACAATACCTAGGGTTACGATTACAGTTCAATTAGTGTTAGAGTTAGGGTTATAATACGAGTTCAATCAGGTTAGGGTCAAGGTTTAATTAGTGTTAGAGTTAGGGTTGCAATAATAAAATTTTCCATAATGATATGGAAAGGCATTCAATTGGATTCATATACAAATGCACAAATAAGAATTGGTAATTAAGAATCCTCTAGAACTAAAGTTATAACAATAAATGCAATCCTTAGCTTAATCATTTGTTCTTTGTTAGGGTTGGGATAAGAATTTAACGGGGCCAACCGAGACTTAGGAAATAAAACCTTGCAGAGGAAATAAAGTATTAAAATCAAAGTTGGGTTTTAATTTTAATCCGATGATGTAAGCCTAAGCCATTAACTCTAGTGGTCATGTTTCTGACGGCTTAGCCAAAGCCTTTCATTAAATACTAACTGTGCAATGTGTAGGTTTTCCAGATTTGAAGATATGGGAGAAGATCTTGATCATACCTCGCCAACTTGCAGACCTAATGTGTCGCCCTGTTATTTGGTGTGAGGTCAGCAAAAGGAAGATGTATGTCCTGTATGGAATGTGGGGCCCAATCTCCACTATTGAGACCATAACCTGTGGTTTTAGATGGACAACCAAGATCAAAAGCTAATGTAAATCTCTGATGTTCCCTGCTAGCTCGTAGGAGGAAGATGAAGGTTGGTGAAGTATTAATGAATTATTCCTTACTTGTGTAGTCACGTCAATCTCAATCTGTGTAAAGATGTTGTTGTTGGAAATCATGAAGGGGCGATCTTTGGATTCTTGTCCAGCTCTAGTTAAACGGTGACAGTACATACGCTGCCAAATTGCCATGTTTGCACATGCATATTTACTAGCCATTGATGAAGGTTGCCATTACCTCGCACAATAAATACAAGAGGAATTAACTGCTAATAGTGTCATTCTTGTAGTAGTTAGAGCACTTTGTGGGCTGAGTCTAATCAAGTTTGAGTGCTTTTCTGAGAAGAGAAAATGAGTAAGTTAGTAAGGAGGTCTGTTCGTTTGAGCTCACAAAAGCTCGGTCCCGCTATTCAGGAAGGTGCTTTGGTTGAGCAACAACATCCTAGAATTGCAACCTTCTACTGCTTTGGTTGCAGTAGAAGGTTGCAATTACAGGACATTGCTGCTCAACTGGTAGATGATAAAGGCAAGCAGTTGGTGTGCTCTAGATGCGACCAACACTCGCCCATTAACCTTATGAGCAACACTTCTGATGATGTAACCGAGACCGACTCAGACTACTGTCGGTATTTAAGTCGCTTCAATCATGGTCTGCCCTCTGATGAGGAAATGATATTTGTGGGCACATCGACTGTTAAAACCCCAAGTGGACGGACTAGAACCATATTGGGCAAGGACAAGAAAGAAGAGGAGGCTGAGGGTCTACCGTATTGGGCAACAACTAGAAGCGGGCGTGTATACTGGGGTCTGAGTGTTGGTAAGGGCACGGTGGCGGGTAAACAAGAAGTTGTTGTGGTGTGGCGGGAAATTTGGTTGCCTAGCGACAAGGGGATTTTGATGACAATTTGTGGTCTCATATTCTTTTAGCTTTCCCCAGTTCATGCGCCACTATGTTTTGCAGATTCAACGTGTGGGATGTTTTGAAATGAAAGTCAAATGCAATGGAGATTTTGTTCAAATGAAAATTTGTGGTGAAATTACATTTGAGCCCGAAGCTTGTTGCTCTCTTGTCATATAAAAGGGAATTTAAGGCTCATTTGTAGGGAGAGAACTGATGAAAGCTCTAGCTAGGTTTTGAGTTGAATATATGGGTAGAAAGATAGTTTTGAGTTGAATATATGGGTAGAAAGATATTTTTCCTCTGATGAGGAAGTGATATCTGTGGTGCCATTGGCTGTTAAAACCCCAAGCAGACAGAATAGAATAGATATACTATTATGAGTTTTGGATGAATATATGCAAATTATCTTAAATTGTATGCAGATATGACTTATAAGCATGAATAAATGTATAATTCTAATATCTTTTCTCTCCTTATGTGGATTTGAGTGAATTTTGAATGAAATGTTAATGATGTCATTCTTCTTTTGAGAATTTGTTCAATTGTGTGTATGTTTTGGGTAGAATTCAATTTTAAAATTTTGAGGTTTCATATTGATATGTGTGAGATTGATCTAATATTCCAGAAAATGAATGTTAAAATATCATGAAAAAAATGGGCATAGAATGAATGTAGAAGTAAAATTATATTTGCATATATTCATAAAATAAGATCTAATAAACAAAAAATATATGCAATTAAAAATAAACGAAAAATAATTCAACCCAAATTTAGATAAGAGAGAGAATTAGATTATATGATAACTTTAAGGCTAGGTTAGGGTTTGATTAGGATTAGTGTTCGCTTAGGGTTATGATTAGAGTTATGAATCTACAATTAGGGTTCAATTAATGTTCACTTAGGGTTTCTTTCTTGGGAGAAGTTTATTGAATGGTAAGTGTATTTTATAAAATTAATATGTCAAGAATTAATTTTAGATAATACTACATGTGGTTTTTCATGTATTAAATTCCTGGATTAAAATTGATAATACTTCCTTCTTTTGCATTTGCATTGTGTTACCATAATATATGGCCTTAAAATCCTATTCATATTTTGAGCTTTTCTAAACTATACAACACGACATCTAACAAATAAATTTGTTATGCATTTTTTCCAAGCACAAATCCTTAGAATTCTTAATGTGTTACTTAGGTTAATTCTTTATTGCATTAAATAAATACACACTAATATATATATTATGGATTTGAGGGAAAATATTAAAATATTTATATATATAGAAAAATTTAAATGCAAGGGATTCAAGTACATACCTTTGCTTTTGTTAATGTTGATGAAGATAAAAATCTTGATGAATTGCCAAATTTGATGACATGATATAAAAAAGTGGAATATCTTTGCTCTATGTGGCACTTGAAATTTTGTACAAAACTGTAACTAACTCTACATCAAATTTGTGACTTTGGACCTATTTTGCATCAATAAATATGAGCTTTGACACATGCCTCCTAATCTACCATACAATATGTACTTAAATGCTCAAAATAGTTGGGAGTAGTGTTGAGATTGGTTGGTCTTTGGGAAGGTCCAATGCTTCACCTTTGTATCTCTCCCTATAGATAGAGGTAGAGATGAATATAGAATGAGAGAGGAAAAGGGATAAAAATAAATAGAGATATAGAGAGAGATAGAGGGAGAAATAAATATATAGAGAGATAGGAGATATATATATATATATATATATATATATATATATATATATATATATATATATATATAGAGAGAGAGAGAGAGAGAGAGAGAGAGAGATGGCAAGATAGAGATATAAGGAGATATAGAGAGAGGGGAGAGAGAGAGAGAGATAAGTAGAGAAAGACAAATAGAGTTGGAGAGGGAGATAGAGAGAGAGAGAGAAAGAGAGAGGGAGAGATAGATAAATGGGAAGAGAAAGACATAGACAGAGATATATGGGAAGATAAAGGGACAAATAGGTTGAGAAATGAAGATAGATAGGGGTATAGGGAGGGAGCAAGAGATCAGGGAGAGATGGGGAGAGATAGAGAGAGGGAGGGAGAAAGGGAGAGAGATATGTAGAGGAGGGAGAGATAGAAGATGGGGAAGAGGGAGATATATGTAGAGAGGGCAGAGAGGAGAGTGAGAGGGGGAGGCTAATTTTTTAGTTTAAATTCTATAAAATATTTAATAAATAATAATATAAATATTATAAGAATTATATAATTTGTATTTTAAATTACACACTATATTTTATTTTTTGAAAAATATGTAATTTTTTAACCATTTTCCTATATATTTAGTATTAAGATTTTTACATCTTTTAACAATTCAATATATAATACAAATCAAATATAGTTAATAATTTAATTAACTAGCATACCTAGATATATTCACCAAAATCTATTATCTATTATTGATTATGTAATTTTGTATGTATAATATTGTTTTTAAAAAATAAAAATATATTTTTGAAAAAAAAATATATATTTAAAAAATTAAACAATATATTTTTTAAATTAGAAATATATTAAAAATATTTTGAATGTATTCAACTATGAAAATATGATTTTTTTTTAATATACCATTAAAATCACTAGTTGCCCTAATTTCTCCGCTTTTGCTCATTTTTAATGAATTTCCCCCCGGCCTTGTCAAATATTTCATTTTAAATGTTTTGCTTTGGAAGCAATGAAACATTTAAAATATATCGCACAAAAATTTCCTCGGGCCCCACCTTGTATAGTCCACGTGGCACCGCCCGTGATTTCGCAATCAACCAAAGCACCACGGGATGGCGGGGAACGCTCAGATCAAAGGACAGCTTGATGAACAACACGAAATTTGATCCCCCGTGATGATATGTGTCTCCACCGCAATATCGCCATCCTACAATTCCCGACATGGGATGGCTGCAACCGTTGATCTTGAAGGAATTTTGATCGATGGCATAAATTTCATCCTTAAAAAATAAAACATTCATTAAAAGGCAAGGGACATTACTAGGTGGATGAAAACAATGACATAAGTTTTTTTAAAACCTAAGCACAGGCCAACCAGGAAAATAAAACCCATGGAGGAAATAAAATATTAAGACCAAAGGGACCAGGCCTAGACGGAACGATGGGGCATAAATTTTTTTTAAAACCGTTCAAAAAAAGGTAACGACGAAATAGATCCCGACCAAGGCATTAGGTAAACACAAGGGTTTAAGATGAAGACAAAGCTAAAACCCCAGCCCTAAGAAATTTTCCAACACCATGAAAGACTAGTGACATAAGGTAGAGCATGAGTGAAACATTAGGAACAAAATTTGAAGTTCCATCAGTACAAGCATTGGATAATTTTATATTAGTAGTTTGTCCTATCACAAATATAAAAGGTGAGCACAATAAATAACATGTATTTTCCCATTAAATGTGAAGGATTTTCAAAAAGTTATAGTGTTCAACTATTGGTCCATTTTTGTTCAATATAAGTTGTATTTTAAATCATTATGTGTTGTTTTTATAACAACAAATAGATTTTTTGTGTTCAACTATTAGTCCATATGTGTTGTTTTTATAAGATAGAACACATAGAACAAAACTTTGAAGTTCCATCACTACCCATAAACCCTAAACCCTAAACCATTAACCCTTAACTAGGGAGTTCTTTGGAGTCATTGATCATTGGAAGACAAATTGTCCCCTTGGAATCACGCTTTGCATTATCATACACCTTAATAGTGATGACTTGATTAGTTAAGTCAGCGTGGGTATAGCCTACCTGCTTTATGAACTTTAATGTGCATAGATTCAGGGCAGAGCCATTATCTACCAAGACCCTTTTCACCTTATGTCAGGCTATGAGGACCTCAAGATGGAGGGAGCGGTTATGGTTGGAATCAATGCAAGTCATTTCATTCTGACTAAAGCCTAGATAATAAGTGGTTGAGAGATGTCCTACCAATGCTTGGAATTATGTAGGATCTATGTTATTGGGGACGTGAGTATCCTATAGTGCTTTGGTTAATATTTCTTGGTGCACAGGAGAATACTTGAGCAAATCCAAAATGGATATTTGGGCAGGGGTCTTTCCTAGATGATCAAGAATGTTATATTGGGAGCTTACAGGAGGTGGCTGGGTGGATTTAGAGGCTCTAGGGATAGTGATGCGAGTGCAGTAGGTAGTAACAACACACTGTGGGTCTTTTGCTTTCACACGTATCATAGACACATGTGGTTCTGCTTGCTCAATGTGCATGATGATACCCTCATAATTAAATGGCACATTTTTGTAACTGATTTTATTTTTACTATTACCTTAATTATTGTTGTTACTAGATCCAAGATTATCACTTGATGTGCTAGCTCCTTGGTTATGCTTTGGGAAGGAATTTTGATATATTTGAAGTTGAGCATTAGACGATGAAGCCCTGGTTGGCATCCACATGTATATCACCTTGATCTATAAGATCTTGGATGTAGGTTTTTAAGCCTTGACACTTATTTAATGAATTCCTTTTGATTTTGTGGAAATTAAAATACTCATTTTCTTTATACCAAGCTGGCTTGGGCTTGGACTCATCGAGAGGCTTGGTTACGGGATACATGATCGGGTAATTAGCCTAAAGAAGCCTATTGAACATGGTACTTAAGGGTTCTCCTAATTGAGTGAACTAACGCTTGTTGTTCCCTTGATTATTTTGATTATATTTTTGGAGAGAATGAGGTGCCCCCTGTGGCACTAATATGGCATTAGGAACAGATCGTTGATTAGAGACATGTTGTTGTCTCTGAGATGTGTTAGCTACTTAAACATGTTTGGTGTCAATGACACCATCATTCACTGCATTCTTATTCTTGTTCCAGTAGCGAGGTTTATCCTTGAATGACTTTTCCTTATCAGGATTATAAATTTTGACCAGCCCTTTAGCAATAAGGGCTCTTTCAAGGATAGGACCCTTCTCTACTATCTTTGTGAAGGTTGTGACATAGTGAAGCTTCAAATTGTGTGCCATGTCCAGGTAAGAGTTCTCAATGAAAAGGGTGATCATGCCTTTTTCTCTAAGTGAGGATTTCATTCGACCTACCAAAGCACACCACCTTTGAAGGTAGCTTGCAAAATTTTCTCCCTCACGTTGCTTCTCCTTCAGAAGATCCAAAGTATCAACATCCTTCTCTAAATTAAAGGAGAAGTGGGAGAAAAACTTTTTCAAAAGATCTACAAAAGACTTGATGGATCCGTTTTGAAGACCCATAAACCACTCAAGAGCTATCCTTGTTAGACTCCTTGGAAATAATCATAGGAGATAATTGTCGTTGTGTTGGACCTCTTGACAATGGGAATAGAACTCCTGAAGATGGGTCTTAGGATCTTTAGTTCCTTTGTACTTATCAAATTTTGGCATCTCAAAATGCTTGGGAAAAGGAACTAATGAGATTGAGGGATTGAAGGGATAGGGACAAATGTATTCAAATTTGAAGGATTGCTTGCTAGTTCCTTCTTGTAAGTCTTTTAATGCATCTTTGACTTCTTCCCACTTAGGGCTAACACAATTTGATTGTATGTTGGTGGAGGTGTATATGGGGGTGTCTACTAATATTGATTGGTATAGGAAGACTATGGTTGCGGATTGACGTAAGATTGATAGTATGATGATAGATTTTGATAATACGAAGAGGAAGCCCCTTGATAATATGGAGGTTACTACTGATAATAAGAGGTGAAGGGAGCACCTTGTTAGTACTATGGAGGAGCTTGGTAGTATGATGAGGTGGAAGTGCCTTGTCGATATGACGGTGGTCATTGGTAATAGGACGTGGAAGGAGCACCATGTTGGTAGGGCGGTTGTTGCTAGGTGTAATATGGGTTGGATTGGTAATTATAAGCAAGATTTTGTTTTCAAGGTAGTATATGGGGGTTGTTGCAGATTGGAGACTTGGTACTGAGGATTGGAATGCGATTGCTAAGGGTTGGTGTAAGATGGTGGTTGTTAAGGATTCTGATGAATAGGATTGGGGTTAGGATTTGATGGATTAGCATTGACATCATATGTGCTTGACAAATGATAAAGGTATTGCGTAAGAAGATTGTGTTGTGTTTGTGTGGGAACTTGAGTATGTTGGGGTGGTTGTTGTTGATGAGATGGTTGTTAAAAGATAGGGTGAGATGGGATATGCTTCTATTGAGGGATCAACATAAAGGCACCTTGCGGTTGTTGTTGAGGTTATGATGTAGCTTGTGTTGTCTGATGAGGGGGTTGTGTAGGAACATAAATATGTTGTTGTGGGACTAGAATATTTTGTTGCGGAGGTTGTTGGTGAGGTGGTTGAGACAAGATGGTGGTAGCGGTATGTTGTGGTGGTGCTTGCGATAAGACAACAGTGTGTTGCGGTGGCATTTGCAATGAAGTAGAATATTGTGGATTAATCAAAGGTTGTTGGAATGCGTGGGCATTGCCTTGGGGTGGATGTTGAGATGTGAAGGGTGATGCTGGTAGGTTTGATGCAAGTGTAGCTCCTGGAGGTGGTGGCAATGTGATAAGAGGATTGCCCCTAGTGTTGAGGGGCGGTTGACCTAGCTAATTGGGTGGAAGAGGTGGTGCAGATGATATAGGGTCGGACCTTGCTGGGATGACATGGCAAGTGGGGGAGGCAGAATATTTTGTGGCATACCATAAGCAAGGGGGTCGTTTGGATCAAGTTGTGCTCCCGGGATTGAAAACATAGGAGTGTTTCCGACTTGATAAAGTACAAAATTCCCAAACCCAAGTTGATACCAATTGTCTATGGGTGGAACCTTGGGGATATACGAATTTCCCATAATGTTCTATGAATTCTGGGGATCTAGAGGTGCTAGAAGAGATTAGGTGTTGGCATATTGCGAGATGTCAAAGTTAGCTAGTAGTTTGACTCCTTTTAAGAGTAAGGCAACAAGGATTTTTTCCCCACACTCATTGAGGAGGCGATCCGTCATCTGAACATTAGTGAGATTTCCAAGGTACTTTTCAACTGTGACTTTGGGTTGATTAACCATGTTCTCATCTCTAGGCAACGAAGTGTTCTGGACATCGATATTGGATTGTGATGAGGCGTCGTTATTGGGATCCTAAGGGATGTTAGGCTTGGAACCTTGACCTTGGTGTTTAGCCATTAGTTTCTTTGCTTGCAATCGGGTTTGAACGGGCATGAAAGTGCAAAACTACCAGATGAGTTAGGGTGAAGCTACACTCTAGGATGTAGTGCAAGGATGACCTAAATGATGATTAGAGGATTGATTAGACTAGATGAAGGATCAATTGATTAGATGATTGGATGAGGGATATGATTGGATTGGATTGGATTAATTGATGATATAAAATGATTGTTTAGATTAGGGGATTGATCAAATAGGATGATGAAATGGATTCTAAACCAAGTTCAAAAATCACTCCAGGTGACTTAAAGTGTTGATTGATCGGGTTGAAGGAAAGATGGATGATTATGACACTGAATCCACCTCAATATGGAATAATTCAGAGATTGAATAATATAATAATTCTTAGTGGAGTTTTTTTTCAAAAGGGTTTCTCCATGGTACATCTTGTGTGATCTTTCTAATATCCTGTCTAGTTCTTCTATCAACTTCTCTCTTCATTCTACAATAGTAAAATGAATTAATCAAGATAATCACCCACAAAGAATATATGTAACAAAGAAAAGACTTACTTAGATCATCAATATTAAAGTTTTATAGAGTATTAAGCAAAGAAAACACCTCATTTTTTAACATTTGGTATCAGAGTTGAGGTTGGCCGGTAGAGTATTGGGATGCCTTTCTCTTAAAAGATTGGAGGTTTTTTGGCTTAGTGGGAGCTTTTATTATTTTTGCTATTGCTGATTTTGAAAAAAATAAGTTTGTTACAGAGGTCATTGAGAGCTTGGATTCATAGGTTTGGTGTGAGCTTATGACAAAAATGGGGTTTTGATTATGTGCATCATGATGCCATGGGATTGCTCAGTATCACGGTTCAGTGGGAGCATTTGGAAATGAAGTGGATTCTTAGTTGTAAGATGGTTTTGTTATTATGTCATGGTACACTCTTGATTAGCGGTTTAGAGTTGTGGCATAATACATGTTATGATAATTATGATCATGAGGAAATATTTGAAATTCCATATGCTTTTGACAATGATGGTTTGATGTTTATCTTGTTTCCATGTATAACTCGGTATCACGGTTCAGTGGGAGCTTTGGTAATTAAGGTATAGTGATCTTCATGAAGAGGATGGTAGTCATGATGCCATGAGTAACTCGGTACCATGGTTCAATCATGGGAGTGGTTGGTAGTGACTTGGATGCATCATTGGTAAGGTTATCTCCATGTGATTAGAGATATGGTTTCTTGGTTTAGAGTATATTTGTTATGGATGTCATGGTTTACTCCCTCTATCTCTCTCCCCTCCATACCCTTAAACTCTAAACCCTTAAACCCTCTACCCTCTACGTTTAACCCTCTACCCCATATCTCTCTCCCACTCCCTCCCTCTTTCCCTCTTTCCATCTTCAATCTTCATATTATGTTTCTTTGCCTTCTAATTTTGCATTTTAAATGAAAAAAATTGGTTTTACACCTTATTTAAGTCATATAATCCTTGATTTTTGTCTCCAATAGATTTATTTAAAACTATAGACACCATCCAATTGAATTATGAGATTCCTCTCTTCTTCTATTAGGATGTAAGAAAAATCATTTGAGAGGTCTTTTTGGATCTTAGCCATTCTACTTTCAAGGAGATCCTTTATTTGAAAAGGTTTCTAAAGACTTGGATATTCCACTCTTTTATTCTGAGTTTTATGAATTTTAACTTTCGATTGAATATGCACATCTTAGTGCAATGATCAACTATTTGGGTGAGCCAAGAGTTAGTGACAACCATTCCTCTCTCTCTCCCCTTCCCCTCTCATAACTCATAAAGAAGTGAGAGATTTCATGAAGAAGTGAAATAAGTATTTTTTTTGTTTCAAATAAAATATCACAACTCTCCACTATAAGTATATCATTTAAAAAATAAAATGGTCATTTAATAAAATAAGACACTCATTGAAACAAGTGTTGTTATCATAGTGAAAAAATATTGTTCTTATCTATACAACAATTGGGGTAGCAATGTATAAACCCTTAAACCATCTACCCTGTACCCTTAACCCTCCCTCCTATTCTGTCTCCCACTCCCTCCCTCTCTCTCTCTCTCAAGTATCTTCAATATCCTACCCCCTCTCCCTCCCTTAGGTCTCTCTCTCTCTCACTCACTCCCTCTATCTCTCTCCCCTTAGCCCTAAACCCTAAACCCTTAACCCTTAACCCTCCCTTCCTGTATCTCTCTCCCACTGCCTCCCTCTCTCTCTCTCTCAAGTCTCTCCCCTTGAGAGAGAGAGAGAGAGAGAATTAGGAGGGGGAAGGGGGAGGGGAAGAGTGTTGAGGGTAGAGGGTAGAAGGTTTAATGGTTTATGGTTGAGGAGGTAGGAGCTAGGGAGAGAAAGACCTAAGAGAGGGAGAAGGGGTAGGAGGGAGAGACTTGAGAGTGAGAGACTTGAGAGAGAGAGAGGGTAGAGGGTTTAAGGGTTTGGGGTTTAAGGGTTAAGGGTTAATGGTTTAGGGTTTAGGGTTATGGGTAGTGATGGAACTTCAAAGTTTTGTTCTAATAGTTGAACACAAAAAATCTCTTTGTTGTTATAAAAACAACACATAATGATTTAAAATACAACTTATATTGAACAAAAATGGACCAATAGTTGAATCTTATTTTCACATTTATCTATTTTCTTATTGTTCCTATTAGTGGCTAATTAAATCTTCATTGAAAACCTACAAAGAGCTTGGGTCCTTCAATCTCAAAGCTTGTCTAATTTCTTGATGAGAATCATTCACATTGATTCCCAATATTGTGCTCCTTGCATGATACATTTATAAAATGCACTTAGTAATTTAGTATGTGGTTGAAATATTAGAGTAACAACAAATGGTTCTTTTCATTTTTGGC
Organism: Sequoia sempervirens; assembly: GCA_007258455.2. NCBI lineage: Eukaryota > Viridiplantae > Streptophyta > Pinopsida > Cupressales > Cupressaceae > Sequoia > Sequoia sempervirens. Next base: position 15,180 of record VDFB02324491.1, on the reverse strand, counting down.
ACATGACTGGCCATTTTTACTATGTTAAATTTTTATTTTCACTTTTATTTTCATGGTTTTCATGTTGTCAAATTTTCATACATTTCTTAGTCTTTTTAAAAAAAAATAAATGAAGGTTCTATTAGTGTCCCTAATCTTGCTAAAAATCATGTATAGAGAGAGTACAATATATAAACTATTAATTATAGAGTATAGCAAAAAAATGAATTTAAAAACTACTAGATAGAAACAAGGTTTAGAATAATTCAAAAATAGAGATACCATTCTCCTACAAATACTAAGGGGAGTAGAAACCCCTGTAGCCACACTTTCACTCTCTCCCAATTTCCACACTCTTCCCACTCTCTCTCCGCCTCAAGACCCTCTCCCACTCTCTCCTACTCTCTCCCTCCCCATCTCTCCCACTGACTCTCTCCCATTCCTCTCAGACCCTCCCACTCTCTTCACTCTCTCCCTCTTCCACCTCTCTCCCATCCTCTCCCACTCTTTCCACCTCTCCACTCTCTCCCTTCTGCCTCCTCCCTCCCTTAGGCACCCCTCCTCTAATTATATAGGGTATATGGGGTAAGGAGATAAAAGAAATAGAGATAGAGATATAGAGTGGGAGATGGAGGAAGAATGGAGTGAATGGGGAGGAAAGAAGGGAGAGGAGGAATAGCTCAATAGATAGAGGGGGAAGAGCGGGAGTGACATAGATAGTAGAGAGATATAGAGAGCGACAGGGAGAGATATATCAATCACCCTCTCTATATATCTATCTATTCATCCTGATCTCTTTATCTCTCTACCCCTCTCTATCTCTTTGTCTCCCTTTCTATTTGTATGTTTGTCATTATCTCCCTCTCTCTCTATATTTTCTTCCCTATATTTATCTTTGTCTCCTTAAGTGTGCAATGGGTACATTGAAGAGGTCTTAAAGGAGAATTATCATATCTTTAATCAAATGGCATGCTACCTTGAGCATAACTCCCCAAGGACACATTCCATCCTTGGATTTTTGACATGAAACAACCAATCAAAATTTAGTTTCTCTCTCTCATATTAATATATATTACTATTATATTAAATATATATTATATTAATTATATTTTGTATTATATAAAAATATACTTATTATTAATTATTAATTATAATAATTTTATATGTATTTAATAATTTTGTTAAAGAATATAATATATAATTATAATAAGTTGAATAATTATATTATTTATTATGTAAAATATAGCTAATATATACTTAACTATATTGTAGAATATTAAAACCTAGCTAAATGGCGCCAAAATTTTGAACTTAATTAACATACTGTAAAAGCTAACAAAACCAAGGTTGTAGCTCGTCAAATTGGAGAAGTGAAAGGTCAATGCCAGCGCCAAGGAAGAGTTTGGAGTAGTGAAAACAAGGTCAATGCCAAAGAGGAAGAGTTTGGAGGAGTGAAAACAAGGTCAATACCAGCGCCGAGGAAGAGTTTGGAGTTAAAACAAGGTCAATACCAGCGCCGACGAAGAGTTTGGAGGAGTGAAAACAAGGTCAATATCAGTGCCAAGGAGGAGTTTGGAGGAGAGAAAACAAGGTCAATACCAGTGCTGAGGATGAGGTTGACGGAACTCACAGAAAATCGACGACCAAGGGGCAATGAGTACTGTAAGTTTGGCACCCCCATTCTCTTTAAACTTCAATTTTCATGCCTAGTTTCCAAAGATCTTCTCGTACATTGGCACCCCCATTCTCGTAAAATGGTAGAAGATAAGACAAAAAAAATAAAATAGATTATACTGAACATATCCACCTACAATCCCATTCAAGCAATTTAATTAATTCCTTGAATTAAACCTAAAACAAGAATCATACACACCACAACAGTGAGATGAACGAAACAACCATTGATCATTTTATTCAAAATTTAGATATGCTTGTACAATGGAGAGACATGATTTTGAATTAATCATATCAATTCAAATGCCAGTACTGTCATAAAATATCAAATACCCATGAATTCAAAACCTACTACAGAATGACTCAAAACCTAAATTGCATTTTCCCTAAAACCATCCAAGCACTTTAATTAATTCTTTGAATTAGAGCCAAACTGGAAAACACACACATCAGAGCAATGAGATGAACGTCATAATCCTTGATTATTCTATTCAAAATTATGATATGTTTGTACAGAGGAGAGACATGAGCTTGAGATATAACATCATAGCTCAAATGCTAGTGCTGCTTATGAAACATCAAGTCTCCATAACTTTAGAACCCATTACAGGATAACCCCAAACCTAAATTGCCTTAACATTCAAAAAGGTTCTTACAATATGCTCTGCAACTATACCTAGACTCGACCTTCAAAATATCTGACTTGCCAACCCTTATTTCCAGCCTTGAAATCCTTCTTATAGAAAATGAAGGAGCAACAAGCATCGAGCCAGAAATTACACATGTCACCGGTGAATTGGACTACTATGTGCCAATTCAAAACTATGATCAAAACCACCAAGTCCCGAAGCATCTTTTCGTTGATTTCTACTCATTACACAATAGCTGCAACATTTGTTACACCTCAGAACCTGTGCCCAAAGCCACCATGGAAACAAAACCATAATCAGTTATAATATAACTGCTGAGCTGTCAGTTGCCAGTAATAGACACCGTTTCACTCCTCTTCAGTTAAGTACTTGTCCACCCAATTCTGATATTCCTCATCCGTTGGCCAATTAAAATTCACCACCTCCCTCACCTTGGTATTGTAAGGTGTGAATTTCACCGCAACCTAGTTGGCCTCCCTCTCAAATGACTCTAAGAACATGTTGGTATTAATTATTTTATCCATGCTGCTTACCAACAAGTCATGGTCTAAGTCATCACAAATCAATTTGATTTGTGCATTAATAACCTCTTCTGCCCTATCTTGCCACTGCTGCAATGTCTTAATATTACCTTGTGCATCTATTACATCTAGTAGAAAAGTGTCATTCCAATAATCAAAACTCTTTACTAGTTCTCTAATTTTCCTACTCAAATCATCAGGCAGGGCTTGGAATCCCTTCAATGATTTCACAAAGATTTGAGTAGGCTTTAATGACTGGGGCCTATTATTTAAATCAAATATGGAAGCCTTAAACATAACATCTAAATCAGTGGCCCGAGGGATCCACTTCTCAACCAGAGGTAGAACTACTTCCCGATCTCTCTTAATGTTTTGTATTCCACCCAAGAATAAAGAATATAAAGAATGTACAGCTGGCAATCTAGAATCAACCTTCTCATTTAAATGCCTCAAAACGGTGTCAACCACCTCATTGTGTTTAGCCATAGCACCATCCTCACTCGCCCTTAGGGAAGCCTGTAATTTTGTTATTTTATTCATCATCTACTTTTTGGTAGGATATGCAGAATACTCATCTTCCTCTTCAACTGGCCCTGGTGCAGGGCTATTAGCAGGTGTCTGAATTGGGGATCTAGGAGTAGAAATGATTGGGATAATAGGGGGCAATGACCCTGAAGTAGTAGGTAAAGCTCTGATAGCAGAGGCACTGGAGGATTCTCCCACCTGCCCGTATCTCAATCTATCTACTTCAGACTGCAGCTCAACATTTTTTTGCTACATTCTACTATACTCCCCAATTATTGCATTGTACTTTTCCATCAGACTTTTCTTTTCAGCTTCATCTCTTTCAGCTGTCTTCTGGGCCAATTTGGCCACATTCAGTGTTAGGCTTGTGGCTTATGTTGTTGAGGTTTCAGAAGCTCTCTTGATAATGAGTCCACCCCTTAGACTTGGGCTAATATCAGCCACATTTGGTTTTCTACCTTGAGGTGCCAATGCCTATATGGCTAAAGTTTCATATTCCTCACTAAAAGCAGAGTCTTGTAGAGCTTCCTTGACGTCTTCTTCACTATTTTGCATAGGATGCTTAGACTGCATAATAGCATTGAATGCTACAGCATCAGCTATGTCCCATTTAGGGAGGAGTAAGACACCAGCCTGAGATACAAGTTTACTTCCTTCATCAGGAGTGATGCTTTTGAATTGCTCCATTAATTTAGCTTTGACTTTATCATCATTCTCCTGGTTAGACCTATCAGGTCTTGATTCCCTCCTGGTCTTGCATTTATCCTGATATTCTTCAAGTTTCATCCTCTAGATCAACTGCAAGAACACAAGAGTTTTCACAAAGGCATCATCATCCAAGAATGCCTTGCAAGCCACCATCCTAGCATCCTGTACACACTGCCCCTTTATATCCATATCAGTTAGCACCAACTGTGCTGATCTAGGAGGGGAGGGGATACCAACCTGCATGTCCTGATTAGTTATGATTATTTCATCCACCAGAGCCTCTTGTGACTCCTCAAGTCTTCACCTCTTAAGGCTTGGCTCTGATGGTAGCTCTACAGGGTCATTTCTAGGTGGTGAATCTAGATCCACAATCTTTATCCCCCAGGTTTCCTAATCCCATGATCCAGTTGTGATGATGTTTTCATTATTTGTTTCCCTTTTTTATCTCCTCCTTCTTCATCACTGCTATCATCTCTCTTCCTCCTGTATAGAGGCCTGTCCACTGGTGGCTGATAGGTCAGCCTTATTTCTTCAGGCCTCACCTCTAATCCATGAATTCCCTAGTCCAGTTCCAAGTTTATTTTCTTGGTTCTCAGGGTGCTCATGATTTCTTTGAAATTATTCATCAAGAAATCAATTCTTTTATGAAATAGAGTGAATTTCATCAGTGGATCATATTTTGGATCCAATTTATGCACCATGGCCAGCATTTTCTCATAAGCAATCCACTTCTCTTTATTTAATTCCTGCTGGCTCAAATCGAACTCATTTCTAATCAAATCCTCAAGAAATTGAAAACATGAGCAAACTTGCCACCCTTAATTCTTTCCCTAAATAGGGCAAAGAATCCCTCAGGGTCATGCTACCTCCTAGATCCACTCTTCAAATGGTAGACATCAAAATATTTGTCAAATTGAACCCATCCTTCCTTGGAAAAAATAAAGTCTGAAACAACAGTATAATCAGGGAACAAAGTCCCTTTTCCTTTCCCTGTCAAATTATCTTCATGAATGCAACCTAGTTGCCACATGACCTCTGCAAATCCCATTCTTGATGGTACATTATATGGGAGAATATGAGGAGCTCCCTAGAAACCATAAACCCTTAGGATAGTACTTACAGGGTATAGAATGATGTCACCGCAATTATGACACACCTTCAAATCAGGCTTCCTCACTTTGGGTCAGAGGAAGTCATGCAAATCCTTAGGAATCCTTGACACATTCACCATCAGTCTAGCTCTGAGCCTAGAAGCAAAGCAGTTATCAAACTGCACAAAACTGGCATCTCCCTTGTTGTAAGACAAGTCTGCACTCCAAGCCTGCACTGGTAATTTTTCTCCATTCATCTCCTGCCTCAACTCCATTTTCTCTGAGAAGAAATCAACATTCTTGTATAAGAACATATGCATTAATAAGGAGTACCAAAAGAAAGGAGTACCAGTGTCCCCCACATACAAGTTCAACAAACCCTCATGTATCCTTTTAGCAAGGAAAGAAGCATAGTCGTACACTACAGAAAATTTAGGATGTTGAATTTGAGCCCCCATAAACATATAAGCAATGGGCATCACGGTATTAGGGATGAAACCTAAAATTTGGAAAAGTGAATAAAAAGTTGCCAAGAAATGATCAGCAAAACAACTCAACCTAAAAGGTTCCCAGTCAGTTGGGCTTATGTGAATCATTGAACTGCCCACCCTGGCTAGATGGGGAGGAAGAAACTTTAATCTGAAAAGAGGTTGTACCCTGGCATATTCCTGCTTCATTTCATCAAGGTCTATTGGGACCAAGAATGAGTTGTATTCACTTAAATCAAAAACCTGCCGAATCTCATCTGCATTTATATTCAGTAAAACCCCGCCATCATTATCACTGATAATTCTTGTGACGGGATCATATCGTGCAGCCACTGCCCTGAGTAGGTCAACATCAAGAAATACATTCGGCACCACAAGTTTTTCCATATCATATCTCCAACCATTTGAAAAAGGATGAGACATATTTCACTGCCCATACCATCTCCTAAACATTTCCAAGCCCGTCATTTCTACCCTAGCATCCGCAATGTTATAGGTTTTATATCTTAATCCCTCACCTAAGGCTATCCCATTTAATAAGATCAAACCCCTCTTCTTGTCATTTGTTGACAAAGGGAATTGGTGAAGGAAATCGTTGTATAGATTCTTTTGCAAATAATCCATAAGGCCAAAATGTTGCTTTAGTGGCACCATTTCAAACAACCAAGGCTTCTCCTAAGATAAAATTTGTGAACAAACTAGGGCTACCCAAAATGAAATTACAGTAGAATTTTGCAATTTCCCACAATTCAAAAGAACCAGTAACCCTAGAACATTAATCTAGAAAATTGCTGACCAACACAAAACAACCCTCCACAAGAATCACATTCAAACAGAAACAGTGATAAAAAAGTAACTCACGGGATTTCGCGCCCTGGAGAAAATCAAACCCTATTGTAATTGCTTTGAAAAAACTCTATCTTTAGCTCTGGACCGCTTCGAAAACACTTGAATTCCCTTGTGGTGAAGATAGCCTAAAATTAAATACTTAGAATTTATGAGAAATGGCCAGAAGACGTCTCGTCCACCATTAAAGCTTACTTGCACGCCACACCAACAACTTCAATTATATTTGACGCAAATTTAAATCTTCACTGTCGATCTCTTGTTTCTGTCAGATTATCGAATGGACACCTTCAAAGAAGCTGACAACATCTCCACATCATTATCAAGGACCCACCATAATACGCAGTGCCAAAAGAATACATGTGGCGCCCGCCCGTGATATCACGATCATTAAACTCCCTTTAGTTTAGGATCACGCGATAGCGGGCAACCGTTGATTCCCTTCATCGGTGATCACGATCATACATAACAGGGAGTAGCATCAATACCTATCCGTCGAGCAACTTTTTTCACCAATATTAAAACATCGCCGTTGATCATGAGCATGTGCATCTCACATGTGGTTTAGTAACCTGCTCCATAATGCACTAAATCCTAATACACATTAAACACTTTTTTTTACTCTTTTCAGCATCAAAAAACTAGGACACGTGGCACTAGCCCGCGATATCGCGATCACCAAACAGCTAGTGGTGGTGTCGTCGCGAGATCGCGGGGAATGGTCAAAATCAACCGTAGGGAAATTGATGCTCATCAAAATAACCCCTGCAAAACATTAAAAATACTTAGAAGAAAATAAGGGGAGAGGGACACCGCCTAGGGCAACGACAGTCGATGACTCAATGTTGTTTTAAAAGAGAGAGACACAAAACGACCTAGACTTTAATAAATAAAAGGGGCAGGCGAAATATTTAGCATTTTTATTAAAAAGGGGCCTGGCATAGACGATTCAATGGGACATAAGTTGTTTTTAGAGCCCCTCCTCTAAAGGTAACGATAGAAAAGACCCAACCCAAAGATAGAACACCAAGGTTTCATAGAAGCAAAGCCAAATTCCAACCCCAGGTACCTTCCAAATAATCAAGACAAACTAGTAACAAAAGGAAACCAAGGACTTAAATTTGAGGCTCCATCAGATCAAACTATTAAACTACATGAGAAATAAATGAAAACAATAAATGCATATGTATGTGTATTTGTAAATGTAGGTTTAAAATAAATAAGAATAATGAAAATTATAAAAGAATACAAGGAAATGTCTCCTCCCTTCTTGGTAGTGATAACCTCCACACACAACCCTTAAAAATTATGAATAGAGGAATATAATCTTTGATAAACTCAAAGTTGATTCTCTCCTACTTGATGCAATTAGTCATTTTATCCTTACAAACATTTATAGTGATTACTAGAGGCACATAGAGCAATTCTTCATAATAGAAAAATTTGATCATACTTTTCCAATGATGGCATTATGAGAAAACCTTAGGTTAAATGAATAATTCCTAGCTAAGTTCTTTAAATCATGTCCAACCGTATAAGAGAAGACCACTGCTATGTGTACCTGGATACCATGGAGAAAGGCTAGTCTTTGGGCTCTTTCATCAATCATCCTACCTTAAAACATACCAAAAATCTCCTAGCAATTAGACGTAGGAAGATTTAAATGACTTAAAAAAAAATTATTGCCAAAGTGTAAACTTATTATGAATTAACCAGGCCTAGTACACACTCCCTCCTCGTCAACCACTTAGACATATGGAAATTAAATGTTAATTTGCTTCTATTTTTAGTCATGTAGGTCCAATAAACCACTTGGTGGTGTTTCCCTTCAAGTTTATTTACTTGAATGAAGAGAAAAAGTCCTTTGATTACAATTAGAGAATACATTTGAGGCCTTGGTTGTGTAACTGGTGGACCATAGTCACATTTAACACTTGTTACAAAGTTTGGGAGTTAAAACGTTAAGTAGATTTGATTTGTGATGGACACATTTGGACGGTAGTAACAATAGCTTGCAATCTATCAAGACTTGATTACCTTATAACCTGTGAAATTCTAGCGATGAAATGATAGATTAATCATAATGTCACCTTGGGATCACATCATCATGAAAGAACTTCATCCAACATCCTTACGAGTGCAGGTACCACCAAATAGGTATTTGTCAGATCTGTCTTCCTCGAGCGAGGGAAATTCAGGAAGAGAAGAGGAAAGCGAGACATGTAGTATGTCTAAAAGAGGGAGATCAACTAGAGGTCAAAAGATTAGAAGAAAATTCCGTAAACGCATGGAATTTTTTCTTGCTGAAGGGGGGTCATGTTCTTATGATGATGAGAGCATAGGTGGATGTCGAGGTGCCCTTGAGGTACAAACATCTACGGAAACAATGGGTACCCAAGGAACTTCCTCCAATAAACACCGATTTTTGTGTCAACGAGAGGATATATCACATAGCACCATCATCATTACATGGTTTGGGCCTATTTTGCATGGGCGGCATAAAGGGTTCTGTTAAGATTGATGTTATTAAATTGATGAAGTGCCAACCCCTGCTATAGTTACAAACATTGATGCAACTCATCTCGGTTATACACGGGCGGCGCGAGGTATGCACTATCAAAAAATTATATACAAATCCTAAGATAATGACCGTACCAAAAGGGAGTGGCTATGGATGGAAGGCCAAAAGCACTAATATTGGGTGGTTTATAAACAGTACATGACCTAGGTCAACAAATAAGCAACCCAATTGCATATTCGAGATGCATGAGGGAAACCGTGTATTCGTATGTGCGATAAAATCAATAACTGCAAGGGAAGAGTTGCTAATCGATTACAATTTGAATCGCTTAGTTACAAAAAATGTTACTATGTAGTGGTGCTGCATTATAAAAACGTATTTTACCCAACTCCACTAATGACTCAATATACCATTTTATTCTTATGTTTTTTCATAAGTCTATTGGTTTCCATTTTGTAATGTTTTTTTATATTTAATTTTGTCGCTGTAGACATTGATCATAGCGGAGAAGGGGCTCGCCCGTAGCATAGATCGAAAGATGTGGTCTCCATGCACTTCTACCCCATTGTGTTTACCTCATTGTAATTGGTAGGCCACCTAGATACAAAGCAAAATAGTGTTTATTATTACGTTTTCATAAGTTTTGGGTTAGTTTCGAGTAATGTTTTTAATATTCTTGTTGCGCTGACTGATTGGGGAAAGGCACCAGCAATAGAGGAGAGCATCCATAGTGAGGTGCAATCAATATTTTTTGATGATGACATGGCTTATTCAACAAACCCTTTCAATACGATAAAGAAGCTCATGAAAAATGCAATGAAGAAATGACTCGGTCGATGTTCAAAATGCCCTTTAACTGAGCGAGATAAAAGAGAGGGTAAAGTATTGATGAGAGACATAAAACTTGCAAGTAGGTGTTGTCATGAGGTCTTTAATTATAACATAAGTTCATTCATGGTTTTATATTTTGTACTCTTTTATGTCATGAACTAAAATATGTGTTGTTTTTATAGGGTTATTTTCCTCCTCATGATGCTCTTGGCCATGATCAGGGTATCGCAAGTGCTTCTCGAGGAGTAAGGGTTGGTACAAGTGTCCATCCTGATCTTCCTACGCATACATCACATCATCTAACCCCATCATCCATGCCTATATTGTCGTCTGAAATGTTAGCAACACATACCATGTAGGCATCCGCAATCTAACCCTTCGGCAAATAACACATACTGTAACATGTCAAGATTACGTAGCTGTAAAGCGTAGGCCACTAGTAATCGGGTGATGTTTTAATAGCATTTCTAGATCTTCCGTATTACTAGTACGGGAATATTTCCCGTCACACTTGTGGTGACCTGCATTTTCATTCCCATAAAGATAGAGAAGCTCCCAGGTACTTTAAAATGTTTTAATTATTATTCTATATAATACAATTGAAATTTACTTATTGATCGCTCTTTTTAGACTATTGATCCTATGATCATTTTGTAGGAAATTATGTTTTTTATAAACATCTAAGTGATATTACATTGGAGCTCTTCGGCCCACCATACGCATATGATGGAATGCCCAAAATGAAGATTTAAAAGAGATGAACTTACACGCTTTAGTTGTGCTGCTCGATAAACATTCAACCGGAATCTCAAGGTCCTTAAGAAAGCCGATACCTATCTAAAGTATGCGAGGGACCAATATAGGTCACATTTAGAGAAGAACAAAAAGTACGAGCATCCCCCATGATTCCGGAGAGGGTGTGGAAGGACCTGGTGTTCGATGGAAAGGAGAAGGCTGAAAAGAAAAAGGAAAGACACCACCGGGCCAAGGAAGGTATGTGATATAGAGGCATAAATCTGCAAAAAATCCCGATTAATCGCGATTTAAAAAAAAAACTGCAAGATGGATGATTTTTTCCCTAATTTTTTGAAAAAATCATTGACTTTTTGGGCAATGATTTTTTTCCGTTTCAAACTTCAAAATCACCAAAAAAACGTGTGTTTAAATCAAAAAACGGAATAAAAATTGAGTTGATTACAAGAAAAACTATGAGACCATGGCTTGTTGCTTATTATTATGCTTTGATAGATTTTTTCCAAGCATCCATAGCTTGTTTGAAAGCACCTGTTTTAGGCTTTTAACCATAGCAGCAAGGCAATGAACTGTTTGATAAAATGTTTGGTAGACATGTATGGTGTACGCAAGAGTATGACAAGGCAAGGAATTGCTTGAAAAGGGTCAATCTCAAAGAAATGTAGGCTCATGGTGATGGAATATGATTTAATGCCATGACAATAAAATTACATGGATTGTCAAGTATTCCATCACTGCGAGACTTCATTTTTAGGTTATTTTTTCAAACAATTCAATCGGCCTTGTCTATGTTATTAAGCTTACTATTATGCTTTGTAGATTTTTTCCGCTAGTCCATAGGCTTGTCTGAAAAGCACCGCCGAGGTTTTAATTTTAGCCATAATGAAGGGCGCTTGAACTGATAAAAATGCTTTGGTAGACATGTATGAAAAATGGTAGCATAGAAAAGGTAGAACTATTTGAAAAATGTTTCAAAAAAATGTGGTCTCATGGTGATGGAATGCCATAACTTAATGCCATGACAAGAAAATTGTTATGGATCGGTCATGGCATTCCATCACCATGAGACCACATTTTTGAGGTATTTTTGAAAACGCCTCATCAGCTCTTGTCTATGCTATTGCTTACTATTATGCTTTGATAGATTTTTTCCAAGCATCCATAGTTTGTTTGAAAACACCTATTTTAGGCTTTTAGCCATATACAAGGCAAAGGAATTGTTTGATAAATGCTTTGTAGACATGTATGAAAATGTAGCATAATAACCTCATGCACTACTGGATATTTATGCAGTTGTAGTATGTTTTGTGCAATGTAATCAGCTATATGAATATAACCAACAAAAATCTATTTTCTATAATTCATGGATTGAACTCTGTATTTTATTTGCTCTCAATGTCTCTATTCTATGGAAATGCCTTTATTTTTTTTTAAAAAGTAGTGTGCTATGTGTGATACTATCAACAATGTAATTATATACTGATTACTCTTTCTTTTTACATAATCTAATGTATTTCAAATTTTTCATAGGGTCAAGCAATACATCGAAGGCAACAAAGGAAAAGATTCAGGAAAAGCACGAAAGCAACAATAAACTTGGCTCGTGGTTATATGAAATTAGCCGCATGAATTGTAAGTATCAATAAAATGAAATATTGCATCCAAATTATAATAAATTGAAAACAATTTTGGTTTTATCACACCATAGAAGCAAAATTCATGACTTCAAGTAGAAAATGTAGGCTCAATCTCAAGATAGTTCCCACGTAAGGACTTGAAGATTGCCTTCCAGCAAGGCTATGGAGCCGTGGCTGAACGCCTAAGAGTCTTGACTGGGCAAACACAATCTTCCATTGCATTTGACATGCAGGTAAATAAACTCAATAAAGTTTATTTAAAATTGAATACTAATTGTGCAATCTATTCAATATTAATTTCCACCATAAAGTAATTACATGCCTATTTGTTTTAAACATTCAAGCAATGATAATATTGCACATGACATTGGAATGCAACTTGGTGAGGGTGGAGCACAACCTGCAGATGAAGGTCATGGTATGCATCTCGGTACTTTAGAGCATGTAGAGAATGATCAACATGTTGAGCATGATCAGGCTAGAGAAGATCAAGAACATGATGTGGCCTCATCGTAAAGAGGACCGCCTTCAAAGTTCTTTTAAAAACATATTTAATTAGGAATTGGTGTATTAATTAATGTAACCTTCGTGGTTTCAACTTTAGAGTAGCGTAGAGTGTGATCAACGTGCGGTTGAGCATGATCAAAGTAGAGAAGATCGTGAACATGATGTGGCCCCATCAAAAGAGGACCACCCTCATGTTCTCTTAAAATATTTAATTTCAATTGGTGGTTAATTAATGTCTTCGTGTTTCCAACCTAGGATCGTGATTTAGAGGGTGTTCAACATGTTGAGCATGAGTCTATAACAAAAGTTCAGGAAGATGATGTGGACCCATCAGGTAAAGAGAACCACTCTAATGTTCTTTTAATTAATGAAATACTTGTAACAATAATAATAAAACATATCAGTTTAACATTTCTTTCTTATTGCAGCAGATCCCCCCTTGAAGGGGCATCCATGTCATGAGCAGACAACTACGCGTACATTAAGATCACAAGCAAAGGGCAGAAAAACTAAAGGGGGGACATATATTGATTTAGAAAATGATACTCCACTTCAGCTTTATGTAGCTTTCAAAAAGAAACAAAAAAAAAGTGATTGTAATCACATCATGACAACCATATTTTTGATAATATGTAAAAACCGAAAGAATGAATATTATATGTTAATGAATGAATGTGGATATGTTAATTAATGAATGTTATATGTTAATGAATGAATGTTGTATGTTATTAATGGATGAATGAATGTTATATGTTATTAATGGATGAATGAATGAATGTTATATGTTATTAGTGGATGAATGAATGAATGTTATATGTTATTAATGGATGAATCAATGATTAATGTTATATGATTGGGTTTGGGGAATTGAGAGTGATGTGAAGGGGGGAGGGGCCAAATGAGCTTCCACTGTCACGTGCTTGACCCTGCTAAGTAGAGAATATTAAACTATTCTTGAAACAAAGAGAAGCTCAATAAGGTAATGCACTTTTCAATATAAGAATATCATCGTTTGAAGCATCAAACCAATATGCAGTCTGTATGTATGACCAGTCGTCAGTCTCCGCAATGGTACATTTCCATGAATATTTAAAAAAAATAAAAAATTGATGATTCGTCACAATTTCAACGCAAACAACCGACGAATCAACAGAAAGGCTCAACGAAGTTTCTATATCTACGAAAAAGATTTCGGCATAGCTGCTCGCAACTTTCATCACAATTGTGACAAAATTTCGGTGTAGACACCAAGCCACTCCTTGCCCATTTCGTCGCACGTTTGACGCACTTTTTGGTGTTCTTCCGACGCTACTCCTTGCTAGTTTCATCACAAATTCGACGAAATCTTGGTGTTGTTTCGATGCTACTACTTGCCTATTTCGTCGCACATTCGATGAACTTTTGGTGTTGTTTCGACGCTACTCCTTGCCCATTTCGTTGCAATGGCGATGAACATCTGTTGTTGTTTCGACGCTACTGCTTGCCCATTACGTCAAACTAGCGACGAACTTCTACTGTAATTCGTCAGTGGATACACGAAGTTTTCGTCGATAGTCTGACATAATCCCAGAACATTTCACGATGCCGTCGACCGACGATTGTTTACCGTTATTTCGACGTTTGATTTGTTGTCAGCATTTCGACGAAAAAATAGCGACGAAAAGATTTTTGCCATTGCATCGCTCTTCTGACAAAGATGTGTCGAACTTCCGACGAATGGCCATCGAAAAATGGTGTCAAATTCAGTAGTGTGTGACAAGGAGTACCTATAACTACAAAGGATTTGAGTTCTAGAAGATATTGTTGCAGGTGAGAAGAGACTTGCAACTACAACGGGCTTCAATCCTAAAGAAATTTGTTGCAGGAAGGACCTGTGACTACAAAGGGTTAATACCCTAATAGAGAGGGAGAGATTGTTGTGAGGACTTGCAACTGCAAAAGTGCTTGTGAGTTCTTAAAGATGTCTTCAAATAAGAGGACAAGATGGTTCATGAGGAGACTAGTGATAATCCCATTTTGGGAAGAGTATTGGGAGAAGGTGAGGGGAAAGAAGTTGATTACAGAGCTAAAAGAGATCAAAGTAAAATTAGATTCCCTTGAGGAAAGATTGGGAATAAAGGAACGCGTTATGGAAGAGGAAGAGGAAGTGTCCATAAAGGAGGCACCCATGGAGACAACTTGGTCTCTTGATTTATCTATTAATATTTCATTTCATGTTGTGAATGAAAGTATGGAGAAGGTTGAGAATAAGACCTTGCAGATGATGAGAAAAGGGGCAAGAGAGGCACCCGTAATTGGAGATGAAGGTGATAAATAGTGGAGAAAAATGGTATTAGTATTCCAAGAAGGAAGCATGTGATGTGGAGAAGACGGTGTACATTGTAAGGTACCTACAAATGAAGAAAGCATTGAAGATGAGGCCTAGAGAAGATTTGTTGTAGAAGTGTGT
>VDFB02324490.1:62631-85571 GCA_007258455.2 Sequoia sempervirens | reverse complement strand
AAACCATGGCCAGAGCCACCGCCACAAATAGGGCCTCCATCGAAGCCACCTTCGCTTCCAAAGCCACCGCTATGGCTTCCACTGAAACCACCTTCGCTAGCGCCACCTCTACTACCGAAGCCACCACCACTACCAAATTCCCCACCACTCAACCCATCAAAACCTCCACCGGTAGAGGTGACAAGAGGGGTGAAACTGAGACCTAAGGGTATTTTGTTCACTTTCATAGTTTTAGATCTTTTAGAGGTAGAGGGGACGTTGATCGATGGGACTATGTCGGCCATGTACATGGATGTGGGGGGCATTGAAATTCCTAACTATCTCTCATGGTCTTCGGGAGTGACCCCTTGTATAAGGTTAGGGTTGTTTGGAAGGGCACATACTTCAGTCAAACTAGAGAGACTATCCAGGAGTTCTATGCTTGTTTGATCTTTTCCCACCATATACTTTCTCTCTAATAACTCGAGTGGCTCTAGCCAACTTTGGGTCCTTTTCCAAGTGATTATCTAAGTTACCTAGTCTTATGCTAATGGTAGAGATGTATTCTTAAGGAATGTGAATGGCCTTTTACTTTTCTACTGATGAGGGTGTAGGAGATGCAGGAGGAGTGGGGACATGGTTGGTCTCATCGAAGAATCCTACCTCACCCCTCAAAAACTACTCTTGGGAAGATAGACCAATGGCAGATCTGACAAAAAGGCTTGTAGAGAAACTAGTAGTGACCTTTGTCTTCTCCATCAGAAGGTGTCACACACTTCTCCTAACAACATACCTAGAAGTCGTGGACTAGGTTGTGATGCTCGTAAACCTCCACAACACTTAGGCTTACAATGATCACAACGCACAATGGAAAATTATCAACATTGATAAATCGGAAAATATTGCTTCACGTTGGGTTCACCAAAAATGTAAGAGAGGGGGGGCGGTATGTGTAGGACCATTATGGGCCAAAAAGTGGCGATATGATGGGTATGTGGCTAACGACATTTTTTTTACCCAAAATTGATCAAATAAAAAGGGTTTTTAAAGGAGATTCTCAACTTTCCACCAATATAAATTATACTTTACTTTGAATTTAATAAATAATTATTATTCATTTTCTATTTGAATTACGACTAAAGTCTTGATTGATAGGCTGATTGAAAAACATATATAGCTTCAATGGTATCACATTTTTCAACCAAAATATGCATCAAGCATTCCTATGCTTCACATACTCATAGGATTAAAAAAAAATGAATTTCATGAAGTTTTGACCAAGTTAAGGCGGTTAGACATATAAGTTTTTTATATTTTTTAAAATTTGTAATAAAAAATTCATAATTAATGATTTACTTGGAAAAAAATTACAAAAAAATATGCATCACATCGGGACATGATTCCTCTACTTATATCTAAAATCTTAATAAACAAAAATATTATCATTTTATTGTGGTTAGGGTGGTAAGACAAAGACCTGCTTATTTTTTCCATGAAATTGAAGTACTACTACATTGAAATTTTAAATTTTCACCAAATAGACCTTTTTTTAAAATAAACCTATTAGTTTAGAAACTACATTCAATTTGCTACAGATTCTATTCTTACATATTTTTGAAATAATATAGATAAATTATTCAATTTTTTATGTCAAGTTTCCTGACTCTAATTTTTTTGAATTTTTTTCCACTTAAGGGCCTATTTTTTCCATGTTTTTATATTCAATTGGCTCTAGGTCATAGAGAGCCAAGAGAGGAGGGCTGCCCTAACTTACCTCACTCTAAAAGGTTCCTTGAGACAAGAATCGAGGATGATGAGGACTATAATGTACTCCTATCACCCTATAGATCCTGAACTTAGGTTTGGGATAGGCAAGCTAGTTTTTGGAGTTGTTATTGTGTCTCAGATAACTCTCTATATGAGGTCAACACCACAGTTCTCGAATGACACCGCGACGTGCTGGCATCTCTCCGGTGCACTAGTGTTCGTATGGTTGGAAAATAGTTAACACAATACAAACTACCTAAAAACTAACTGAAAACCTATCTAGTTGGTTTCGATGGGAAAAACATAATAATAAAGTAGGGGAAATAAAGATGAAGATGATAAAACAAGTAGATAAAAGCTAGGGTGATGAAGATAATCTCACAAAAGCATCAGCTCACCAGCTAGCTCCACATGAGCATTCACCTAGACACACAAGAAGGGGAAAATTATTGGGTCTATATAGGGGCCTACCTCTGTTAGACCCCCATTTTGGTGTTTCCACCTCCACAGATAGCCAGAAAGCAACGAAGTAGAAGTGTGCAATAAAGGAAAGAAGAGAGAACAAAAACACTACAAATAGTATTATACTACCTCTATCAAATCACAAAGGAGAGAAGTGAAACGTTACCACCTCCACCCAAAATCTCACTAGCCAATGGAGGAGAATACAGACTTCAAAAAGTCACCACAACCACAACTGTGATGAAGGGATATCTCACAAGACTCCAAGCCCACGCTTCTATGACTTGCTTCACACTTGCTATGTGGAGTTGATGGAGTGCTACTACTACAATGGAGTGTTGAAATGTTGCTTGAGAGTGAAGTGAATGTTGGGAGTGCTAAGAGATGGCTTAAGAATGTGTGTAGAGATCAAAATGAAATGAGAATGGATGAATTTTAAGGAAAATTGAGGAAGAATAAGGAATTTTCAGGTTGATTGGTCAAAGAGGGATGTTACAATTTATCCCTAATTGGGAGTGTAATGCCTCTGCCAACTTTAGACATGGGAATCCATTAGGGATGGCAACGTGTCATGCAGATGCCTGCGCATTGTGCATGTATCCCTGACAAATATTCTCTCACCGACACAAAGGACATATGCCAAGTGGATGAAAGGAAGTCAGGTGATGTGGAATTTTTCCTTTGGTATGTGAAAGGGGAATTTGTGTAAGGGGTGAAAATTCACTCCTATACAATAGGAAATTTTCTAATTTCTTGAAAATTAAGCATTACAAGCTGAAACTTAAAAATTGAATTTAGGACCTTAAGATGTTGCAAAAAACATGTTTAAAATTTGAATTTGTGATCTTAAAGGGGACCCATTCACCCAAGGGTGAATTGGTTCTAACCTAAATGAAATGAAAAAAATAGGTCTTGTGTAATATGGGATGAGGGTTCACCAAAATGATAATAGATAGACCTATTTTTCTCTATTTCATTAGGAAATGAGATCCACACAATGAATTGACTAACAAAACTTAGGTGAATCAATTCAATATGAGAATATTCAAATTTCCTTATGACAGAAGGATGAGGATCAAGGTCAAACAACACTTTGTGGAGAAAAACTAAAAATAGCAAATCAAATCCAAAATGCAATCCAACACCTAAAACAATAATATTAAACTCAATATAATTTACAAAACCAAAAAAATAAATGCAGATCTGAGAAGAGAAAAAATGTGTTTACCAATCACCAAGACAGTTTCTAAATGCTGACTAGGGAAAATGGGTCTTTGATCATGACTTTTTTTCAACTTTTGGGAGCCTCTAACACAAATCTATAACTTCCTATTTGTCCAAGTTTCAATTCCAAAAATTTAGAAATCAGTCTGTAGGTTATATTTTGTGATTTGACAACTTTGACAACTTTTGCAACTTTGACAATTTTGTAAATATTGCTCTTCAAAAGGTCTTCAATCCTTCTTCAACCTAAATATGCAATCATACACATAAGAGAGAAAAATGTTTTTTTTTGGGTGAATATGGGTTTTCCTTGGTCAAACACCATTTTTGTAATCAAACCTTGAATTGAAATGAAACATGAAAGAGGGAATGAAGAATGAATAAAGCTATGTTACCACTCAATAAACCCTTGTATGAAACCTTGATAATGGGGATCTTAGGAGGTTTGCAACTTTCATGAAATGGTTGAATTGGATGTGGATCTTGACACTTGAAATGATGCTTTGAATTCTTGAAATTGATTTTGAGACCTATATCACAATGTTAGCTCCAAAAAAATGTATGTTGCAAGAAAACTTTGACATGGTGGATAGATCTTGATTCTTGCAATAAATCTATAATATATATACTCTTGAATTCTCTTGATCATCAGCTTTTGCTCTTGTGAAGTCACCTCAAAATTATAGATCAAACTTAGTGAAATAACCTTGTATTTATATGTATGTATCCTTAATTTCCCAAAATTCAAATATCACAAGCTAACATTGAAGTATGGATTTGAAAATGTTAAAATACCACCAAAACATAATTTAAATTGAGGTCCAAAGGTCTAGAGAGGACCCATTCACCCATGGGAGAATGGTCCCAATTCCCTATTCCTAGAACACATATTGCTCAATATAAAGTGTTATGTTTAAGCATTAATTATTGTCAAGTTTTCCCTTAGGAAAATGTAATTTATTAGGCTTGTAAATGAATAAAAGGGCCAAATAAGGAATAATTAAGCTCAATTTAATTAAGAGGGCCCAAATAAGTGTGAAAATGTAAAGGGGTGCACTTATAAACACTAAATTAAGGAATTATTAAGTCCATTTTAATTAGGAGGGCCAAAACAAGTGAGAAAATGTAAAGGGATACATTTTTATACACTACATTTAGCCCCCACTTTAGTGAGAGGATGACCTTGCATCAAACTCACACTAAAGTAGACAATCAAGAGAGGTCTAGTTGTAAAATTGTTGGAAGGACAAGATGACAAAGATCAAGGATGGTGATCAAGCCCCCAAGATCTAAGATCTCATGACAAAACCAAAAAAGGCACAAGGAGACACATGCCTATGTTAAACATATATATGTGTATGCAGTAATGAAAAGATCTCAATCATATAATGTAAAAGAATCAAAGAAAGAAAAGAGAAAAAGAAAGGGTTGGATCAAGCCTCGAATGTCCAACATGAGATCACAATCAGTTGTTTGTCCAAAAAAATTTACAAGTGGAACACACCATCCACTATGCAAACAACAATGCACACTCACACGGGCTAGTGAAATCCATTATTCACTATGTGAGCCCCCAAGGGTGGCAAATGAGAGAATCTTATTAGGCTCCCATACCATACCAAAGTTATACCTTTGATAACTTTAATAAGGCACCAAACAATACGAACTTCGAGCTTTGTAAGGCTTAACAAGTTGTGTAATGCTAAACACTTATGAACAAAAAAGGTACCATAGGAAAACAAAGCATGTTATGCTTGGTGGCCATGAAAAGGGTTGTAACTTCGACCTTCCCAAGGTTAGCAAGTTGTGTTATGCTAAACACTTATGAACAAAATGCAAATAGGATAAGACATGTTCAAAGGGGTTTTTCTTAGTTCATGTAAGGTCTCCTCTTAGGAAACATTGTGCCTAATGTCTCCAAGAGAGGACAAGTCTAGGATAAAATATTCACAACTTAGGGAATGCAATGTGTAGCATCACTACTAAGAGGAATATTGTATATCAAGAAAGGTCACATTCTTGGAGGACATCAAACCCATTGACACCACCAAGAAGAAGAAACATCACAAGAAGTAAGAAGACTACATAATGAAACATAAGAATATATTCCAAGATCTCCAAAAATGATAATGCTAATGTATGCCCCCACTTTAAAGAAATTGCTAACATTATGCTTTGACCAATTACTTTAAAGTAGCAAATGATAAATGCTAACAATAAAGAATACATGAGAGCTTATTTTGAAAGCGCTATGTCAAACATATGTTTCCAAATGAGGC
This sequence comes from Sequoia sempervirens, assembly GCA_007258455.2. Lineage (NCBI taxonomy): Eukaryota > Viridiplantae > Streptophyta > Pinopsida > Cupressales > Cupressaceae > Sequoia > Sequoia sempervirens. Next base: position 79,860 of record VDFB02324490.1, on the reverse strand, counting down.
TACATCATGAAAAAAGGAAGGAGATTCTCCAAAAATGAAATCCCAAACACATAAGGGATCCATAGATTTGTCCACCAATCTTCCTTCAACCAAAAAGGGTACTACATGGATGGGGCATGTATCGATTTAATTATTTTATTACCCAAAATTGATGAAACAAAAGGTTTTAAAAAGATTCTCAGCTTCCAATCATATAAATTATGATTTACTTTGAATTTATTAAGTAATTATATTTATTTTCTTTTTCAAATTACTACTAAAGTCCCATCGATGGATATTAAATTGAAAACATCTTATAGCTTTCAATTGAGACACATTTTGAACTAAAAACATGCATAACATCTGGATACTATTACGTATAGGATTAAAAAATAAAATTGAATTTCATGGAAGCCTTGACCTGCTAAGGCCTATTATTACCAGTTTTATATTTTAAAAAAGTTGTAATAAAATAATAATAATTAATTATTTACTGGAAAAAACAAAAAATATGCATCACATTAAAGCATGAGTCCCCACTTATATGTGTAAACTTATAAAAATATTATCATTTTTACTGTGTTAGGTGGTCGTGACAAACACCTACCTTGGCTTTTTTCCTGAAATTTAAGGTCACTTTTAATTGAAATTTCAAATTTTCACCAAAATAGAATTTATTTTTAAACAAACCTAGTAGTTTAGAAACTACATTCAATTTTCTATAGATTCTATTCTTACATATTTTTGAAATAATATAGATAATTTATTCAAATTTTTATATCAAGTTGCCTAACTCTATTTTTTTTGAATTTTTTGCCACTTAAGGGCCTATTTTTTCCATGATGATCCTGCAAATACCCATTGATATTGTAGAGCTTAGAAACATCATCATTGCCCAAATAACTCATGGAACGGGAAGAATGACACATAGAGAGTGAAAAAAAGAAAATATTTTGGGTCAATATGGAAGAGACCTAAATGTCTTGATGTCTTGCATCATCCCTAAAAGAAAAAGAAAATAAAAAAGAAAAGATAAAGGGTTTATGACATATAGAAGGATGAAGGTACAAATAGAGGAATGAACATGAAGATACATCAAACATAACAGTATGAGAGATCACATTATGAACATGCAATCACATAAAGAACATGAAAAGAAAATAAAGAAAAGACTAGTAAGGCACATGTGAGTCAACCTATAGCACGTTGTTTACATCCAAATCTTGTTCATCGTATGTGGAAGGCAGAGAACTAGCCAAAGGGACAACGTCAAGTGCCAAACTAGGACAAGCACCAAGTTCAACATGTGGTGAATCACTTTGTAGGAGGATCATCCTGACTACTATCATTTAAACTCATGGAAGAGGAAAACAATAAATTTAACTTTTTATGCACTTCCTCATCAATTTTTATAATTTCATTGGCATCATCTAATTTTATCATAGTAGAAGGTATAGTGATAATATCCATAGAAGATGCTTGTTCTTGTTGTGTTCAAGGTTTAGGATTTTCTTGTTTCCGTATGTCCATATTGTTTCCACACTAGAGTAGAACTGAAGAGGAATTAATGAAAGAAAGGGAGATTGATACCCTTTAGCACTGCCAATCAACATAAGGGTTGTTAAAGTTGCTCTCTTATGTGTGTGCCAAAACTGAAAGGATTGGGAGTCAAAGAAAAGATGAAACAACTGAAGTGGGGCATAATGCATTTGGAGCTAGAGAATCATCATGCAAATTTCTCAAGGTAAGTTTGTATTCTGATTTGTTATGTTATTCTTTTCTTCTTTTTCTTGTAACAAATGAGCAATATCACGAAATTTACACCTAAGTTCTTTAGTATTTCAGTTTCCTTTCACTTGGTTTTCAAATTGTGATTGTCTAGGAGTGGGTTTATCAATGATAGGTTTCTTTTCTACCCTTAAGGGAGGAACAAAAGTGTTGTGCATGTTTTGCACGCACACCCCATTCAGAACAGGGACCCTCTTTTTCCTTCTCCTTATCGGGTCACTTTTGGCTTCACCTTGTTTTGCATGCCCCTGTGTTGGTGTTCAAAATGCTCAACAAACCTCAAAGGAGTCATCTAAAATTTAGCCATGTTCTTTTCCCCCTCAAATTTGAAGGTCTTTGGTCTTGGCTAGTCCCTAGCTATTGTTTGCCTTAATGTCTCAAAACTGTCATCCGTGGGGCCCGCTGAGCTTGGCTCACCCAATCTCACCTTTTGGGTTTCCGTTGCTCGTTTGCTGATCCTAATGGTCATGTAGTGGCAGCCTTTCGTCCGTTGAGACCCAAGGCTTCTCTTTCCATCAATTTCTCTTAGAAATTTTGAAACGACTTCCGTTGGTACTTCCAGGCTCGCCCTTGAGGAATGTTGTCTTTCATTCACTGTCCGTCTTTCTTCCGCTTTTCGTCTGTCATCCAACTTCCATCAGCACTACTGGGCCCCGGCTTGGGGAATTTTGTTTTCCGTTCATTGCCTTCCTTCCATCAACTGTCTGACTTCCATCGGTGCTTCTGGGCCCGGCCTTGGGGAATGTTGTCTACCTTTCTTCTGCCTTCCATCTATCATCTGACTTTCGTCGACACTTTCGGGCCCAGCCTTGGGGAATGTTTTCCGTCGTTCGCTATCCGCCTTCCTTCCACCTTCCGTTTGTCATTTGACTTCCGTTGGTGCTTCCGGGCCCAGCCTAGGGGAATTTTGTCCATCGTTCTATGTCTACCCTCCTTCTGAATTTCATCCATCATCCGACTTCTGTCAACGCTTCTAGGCCCGACCTTGGGGAATGATCTTCATCATTCGTTGTCCCCCTTCCTTCAACCTTTCATCTGTCGTCTGACTTCCATTGGCTCTTCTGAGCCCATCCTTGGGGAATGTTGTCTACCATTCGTTGTCCACCTTCCTTTTTCCTTTCGTTTGTCATCTGACTTTCATCGGTGCTTCCGGGCCTGGCCTTGCGGTTTGTTGTCTGTCGTTCATTTTTTTCCTACCTTCCACCTTCCATCCATCATCTGAATTCCATCGACGCTTCTGGGACTGACCTTGGAGTTTTTTGTCTATCGTTCAATGTCCTCCTTCCTTTCTCCTTTTGTCCGTCATCCGACTTAGCGCCCACAACCCTGATCCCACACTAATGTTTATCATCCAAATGGGCTCAAAATATAAATATTATGATCTTTTGATGATGCATGAATGGATCTAACAAGGAGTTTGCAATATTTGACTAGCATTTTCCTTGATTTGTGTATGAAATCACTTACAACACTTCATGTATGTAGGCTTCAAGAAACCTATCGCGTGTCTATTAGGGAGGCCCACTGAGAAAGTTGAACAAGGAAAAAGCACATTGTTCCTGTCACCATTCATTGTATGCTCGCCTCTGCTCCTTGCCCCCATCAACAGAGCTGGAATTAGAAGGAGGCCTATGTCAAGGAAGTAAGTGAAAAGTCCACAAAGGGAGGTCTTGAAGGTGGTGGGAGGGAGCAGTTGTTTTCCCCCTCCTAGAAAACAATCACGATCCGTTCAGGGTTGTCTCATCAGATCATAGATAATTAATCCATCTCACAATGATGAAAATATGTAGGTGAGCTTCGTTTGATCCAATGGAGAATGTTGCAAGTCCATCTTGGGAAGAAGGAAGCCTTCAAGAAGTTTCAGCTATAGTGAAAAGGGAAATCAACAAGGGGACAAAATTGCTACAACACCTAAGCACTAGATGACAAATTAAGAATGAGGATAAAAGATGTATTTTAAATTGTTGAATATTGTGGGGTAGGTGAATCCCTAGTGTAATCAAATCTAAGCCACACAATGTAATTCAATCCTAGCCATTCATTTGGGCTTTGGAAAACTATAAATAGGGGTCTCCCCCTCATTTGTAAATGGTTGGAGAGTTGTTGTAAGAAGAATTTGCAGCAATAGAAGACAACATTGCATGATTTTATAGATGTTCTCTTTTATTTTCCTCATCTTGCATGCATCATTCTACTTCCATGTTATTTGTAGTGTTCATTTATTGAATGGAAGTGGTTATGGTGATTGTTGTTTCAGTATTTGATGAATTTATAGCTCATGCTTTTTGTGGTTCATTGATGATGAATCACTTTGTAAAGCTAGTATGAGCTTCCTTCCTTTATTGCTGCAACTTAGTTCGATTACATGTGCATGATGTGTGTGTGTAATTTGAAAATCTACAGTCCTTAAAAGATTGTACTAGTTTTGTGTAACTGTAGGATCCTCTTGGCCAAGAAAAACCTAGTTTAGGGAGTTTGTCTACTGTAGCAGCCTCCATGATCACTGTTCATTCGTAGTTTAAGATCTAGGAACTTCTTCTCTTCCCTGCCCTTTTTTCCTTATTTTTTAATAATTGCCTATGCTAAGGTTCATTGCACATTGTAAAGCCAAATCCAATGATGAAATGGAGTTCAAGACTATTGTTTGAACCTGCAGTAAAATTACAACTCTCCTATCCGAAGAACTCCATTTGTAAACCCAACTTCCCACACTTTGTAACTCATTTGTAAGTCCACCTTGTTATTCTAGCAAGTCAAATGAAACAACTGAGATATTCCAAGCACTGTCAGGACCTGACATTAGAGACCTTGGGATAGTGTTCTGCAATCTGATTATGGAAGATTGTCTTTCAAGAGAGGTGATGCACCTATGCATTACCTGTGTTGAGAAGTGCATAAAAAATACATCAACAGAACTGGCACTAGAAGGAGGGTAGACATGTTGAGGCTACAAAGCTAAATGTTGGCAGTTGAAAAGAAAAACTTTAAGAATAAATATGAGATAAGGAGATCTCTTCTAATGTTGAAACTTAAAATCAGAAAATTATGAAGGAAAAAGAAGCTGAGTCGAAATGGAGCAACATGTACAAATTTGCATCACTCAGCTACATGCATATTTAAATAGAAGACTAAGGAAACCATTGCAGCAATTCGTGTTGGCGGATAGATGTCGGATCCATTCCACTCGCAAGCATAATGAATTGGGGTGTTTGACTTTTCTTAGTAGGATCAAAAGAGTCTTGTAGGGAGAAATTCCCTTTTGGGAAGTCTATCAACCTTTAGCCCTTGCAGACTCAGAGGAAGAATTGAAAACCATGGTGGCCAAGGAATTTAAGGAGCTGATCCAATATTGTTTGGGTAGCAAGGGTGGATTAAAATTGGAGGAGGTACTAATGTCAAGTTGGTGCAGATTTCACAATTCACCACATTTAGAATTTACTTGTCCATCATGTGACAATATCATAACTCAAGTCAAGGGTTGTTTGGGCAAGTCAGAGTAGCCAACTCCCAATGATGAGAAGTTATCCCATGAGGCAGAAGAGCTTTCAAAATATGGAGGAAATTAGGTAAAAGAGGAACCAAGGGATTCGACACAAACTAGTGCTGGGACAACAAACATCAAAGATGAAAATGAAAAGGAAGAAGCATATTTATGTAGGAAAACAAAATGATTTGATGAAAGTTTGATTGGAAAGAAGTTAGAAGGCCCTTTCTCCATCAGCAAAGAGAATTCCTCCAATCTAGAAGGGGAGCCATTGGCAGTTGAGGATGAATCAACAAAGTTTGCAGCTACACATATTAGGACAACCCATGAAGATGCCAATGCAGATGATGAGAATCAACAAGAGGAAAGGGATGACAACCTTGAAAAAATAGAAAATGATGATGAAGGCATAAGTTAAATTAGACTAGAAGACCTCTCCTTCATAAATGACAGTGATAAAGAATCTGAAAATGCAGATTTGGAGGAGTGGGAACAACTACAGGTCACGACTGTTCGCCATCCAACTTCGCTCCCAAGTGATGATGAGGACCTGATCATGGATAGATTCAACTAGCTCGTCTCTATGTTGGCAAAGGATTGGTCGGAGCTAAAATACCAAGTGGATTTGGAGGTGCTACTACTACCAAATTGGTGTAGACTTCATGATTCATTGCACTTGGAGTTCACATGCAGACTGTTCCAAGAAGCCATCAAGCAAGCCAAAGAACAAGCAAAGCAGCCAAGTACACCACTTCCTGCAGTTGCTTCAAGGATGGAACATGAGGATCAAGAGCCTGAGCCAAGTGACAACCCAGTTGAAGTAGTCCTCAAGAAGGCGTTAGGACAACAAAGGAAGAAGGACAACAAAGCAGTCTCGAGCTTTCGAACGACGAAGTGGAGAAGATAGGAATGTTGTCCAACAATCACTAAGGGTCCTTCCCCCCTGTGGAACACTTGTACATGATGGATGATAGGATGTGTAGAAGACTTTCAGGGGTGGATCATTCAATTTACATTGATCCCCTTGATGGACCAGTGTCTCTTCTTGTTTTCCTCCCACTTGGAACCATGCCACAAGGGTATATTAGAGCAGCAGAGGAGTACATCCTAGATGTTAGCAGTGATGAAGACATGCCACCTGAACCACCCATTGGTGAAATATTGGAGTTTCCAGAGTGGGAGAGGGGTTCCTTCTCCATCTATAGTGATAGTGAGCAAGGGGAGACAAGTGAACACCATGAGGAGATGCATCACTGGTACATTTTGACCCATTTTTTGATGGGCGTCCGTCAAAATTTTGATGGATGTCGGGCCAAAATTTCAATGTTTTGAAATGTCATCAAAATTTTGACGCAATAATGGCAACAAAAATCCATTGGAATTTCGACGGATGCTCATCAAAAAATGGGTCAAAATGTACCAGTGCATGCCATACAAAAGGAAGAAGATAAAGGCGGGGGTGTTCCAATGTTGCCAACAAGTATTATGCACCTGGCCAACTACAAGATGCAACCAGGAGTCCTCTCACCAGGATCATTGTTGATCCTCCTTCATATTTAGATGGTTGCAATAGGACAAATTCATGCATGTCATCATCCCATGACATTGAACATCATGAAAATAAGGTCAACACTTGGGAAAGGAAATGGGACAGCGTGCTACTTTTTGAAGACAACAATCAAGTGGACACCAGGTTTCCAGAAGATCAACGAGATGAATTCTATCTTCTTGAAGAACAACTGATAGGGATTTTTTATCCCACACAAGACGTGGAAGAAGTGTTTGTTTCCCTGTTCTCCTTTCCTTATGCAAGCTTAATGTCCGAAGTGCTGCACCCTCCACCGCACCTGCCTGAGGCTACCAATGCACCTATCGACGATGCAATGCTCACTCTCGGTTGTCCAATGCTGCCACCTGCATGTGACGACATCGAGATTCTATCCTTCCTTTCTCTTGTTGATTGTGATAGTTGCACTTATCATTTTGATTATGGAGTGAGGGAAGGAAAACCTGCTTATGGATCAACCATGGGTTCAAAGAATCACCTCAATTGCTTATTTTCCCTAGCTATGCGATGAAATTTGAATGTTGCAATATTGAATTTCCTTATGTTGAATATAAAGATGAATATGCATGGTTAAGAACCAAAATGATCGCCTATTTTCTTGTGCATGCACTACAAAATCCAATGAACATTAATGTTAGCTCGCCCTGCTTGAACATAGTGCTTTGTAAATATCTTTGTACATAACCCATTTTGAGTAGTGTAGGTTTCTTGTAAATAATTTGATTTGCTGCTTTCCTTAGGTTAGTTGGTTTGCTATATGTTTTCTTTGGGGTAGTTTCTTTGTTGTTTGCTTTCACTATCCTGCTTTGGTTAGTTTAAGTGTTTGCCTTTTTTTTTCTCCCGTTTTCTTTTTGTGTTTCTTTCACTTTGTTGTTTCTTTGCTCGGGGTCCCTCTGCTTTTAGCTGGGCACATTTGTGTGCACAACAACCATACTCACGGCCTAGGGTTGTTCTATGTATTTCTTCATCAAATGTTAATAAAGTTTTCAACAAGCATAAGTCATGGGTTTAGTCTAACTCTGATGTATTCTAAAATATTATATCTTTTACACACTTTAAGAATTTGGAGGTCGTTGTGGGTCCTGTTGCAAAGTCTAGTTAAGTGAAAAATCTAAAACTCTGCTTCAGCGTCGTGCTGTGATTCTCAACCCTGAGCGTGAGCTTCATTGCTTGTGGTTTGAAATAAAAGAACCGAAAAGAGAAAGATCAAAAGAAAGAAATGAAAGAAATCATTGAAAATTAAAAGAAAGATAAAATTCAACCTTTCAGGAGAATCTGAGCAACTCTACCGGGGTTATGGATGCCTAGCCGACAATAGAACAATGTTCAGAAGAATCACAATGATAACCTCATCGTGGCTATGGATGCCTAACTGGCAGCGAGGAAATGTCCTGGATGCTTTTGGAGTTAGAAAAAACTACGTAGCTTAACTTGACGAAGCTTGGGTTCCTCTAGCAACTGAAGGATGGGAATTAACATAATTGCACACTTGAATTTTCAACATATTGAAGGTTGGGTTGGCTAGTGGTTTTGATCCTTTGGTTGAGTGTCTGGTTTGTTTTCCCTAGCGTAAAGATCAGAACTAGAGATTCTGGGTTCGTGATTCTAGTTTGTCATCAAAATGCTCTAGACCATTTCCCCAGTGAGTCACCATTTGTTGTGCATGTTTTTCACACACGCCCCGTTTGGAACGAGGACCCTCTCTTTCCTTCTCTTTGTTAGGTCACTTTTGGCTTTGCCTCGTTTTATGTGCCCCCATGTTGGTGTTCAAAATGGTGAATGAACCTCAAAAGAGTCATCTAAAATTTGGCCATGTTCTTTGCCCCCTCAAATTCCAAGGTCTTTGGTCTTGGCAAGTCCCTAGCTGTTGTTTTCCTTAATGTCTCAAAATTGTCATCTGTTGGGCCTATCGGGCCCAACTCATAGGATCTCCCCTTCTTGGTTTTTGTTTCTCATTTGCTGATTCTAACGGCTATGCAATGGCAGCCTTTCGTCCGTCAGGTCCGGGGGCTTCTCTCACCATCGATTTCTCTCATAAATTTTGAAATGACTTTTGTCGATGCTTCTGGGCCTGGCCTTGGGGAATGTTGTCTGTCATTTGTTGTCTGCCTTCCTTCTTCCTTTTGTCTGTCGTTCGACTTTCTGTCAGTGCTTCTAAGCCCAGCCTTGGGGAATGTTTTCTGTTGTTCATTTTCTGCCTTCTTTCCGCCTTCCGTCCACCATCCAACTTTTTCCAGAACTTCTAGGCTCGGCCTTAGGGAATGTTGTCTGTGATTCATTTTCTTCCTTCTTTCTGCCTTTCATTTGTCATCCAACTTCCATCGGCGCTTCCGGGCATGACCTTGGGGAATGTTATTCATTTTTCGTTGTACGCCTTCCTTCTGCCTTCCATCCGCCATCTGACTTCCATCAGCGCTTCTAGGCCTGGCCTTGGGGAATGTTGTCCATCATTTGTTGTCTGCCTTCCTTTCACCTTTCGTCAGTCGTCCGACTTCCATCAGTGCTTCTGGGCCTGGCCTTGGGGAATGTTGTCTGCTTCCTTCTGCCTTTCATCCATTGTCTGACTTCTGTTGACGCTTCTGGGCCTGGCCTTGGGGAATTTTTTTTGTCATTTGATGTTTTCCTTCCTTCCACCTTCCGTCCATCATCCAACTTCCGTCGGCGCTTCTAGGCTCAACCTTAGGGAATGTTTTTTTTCCTTCCGTCCGTCGTCTGAATTTCCTTGGTGCTTCTGGTTCCGGCCTTGGGGTCTTTTGTCCATTGTTCACTGTCTGCCTTCCTTCTACCTTTTGTCCGTCTTTTGACTTCTATTGGTGCTTTTGGGCCTGGCCTTGGGGTTTTTTTTCCACCGTTCACTGTTTTCCATCCTTTCGCCTTTCGTTTGTTGTCTGAATTAGTGCCCACACCCCTGAGCCCGCATGAATGTTTATGGTTGAAATGGGCTCCAAATATGAACATTATGATCTTTTGATGATGCATGAATGGATCTAATAAGGAGTTTGTAGGATTTTACTAGCATTTACCTTGATTTGTGTATGAAATCACTTACGACACTACATGTATGTAGGATTTAAGAAACCTACCACGAGTCTATCAGGGAGGCCCATTGAAAAAGTTGAACAAGGAAAAAGCACATTGTTCCTGTCATTGTTCATTGTATGACCGCCTCTGCTCCTAGCCCCCATCAACAGAGCTGGCATTAAAAGGAGGCCTATGTCAAGGAAGTCAATGACAAATCCACAAAGGGTGGTCTTGAAGGTGGTGGGAGGGAGTAGTTGTTTTCCCCCTCCTAGAAAACGATCACGATCCATTCAGGGTTATCTCATTGGATCATAGACAATTAATCCATCTCACAATGATGAAAATATATAGGTGTGGCTCATTTGATCCAATGGAGAATGTTGCAAGTCCATCTCGATAAGAAGGAATCCTTCAAGTAGTTTCAGCTACAGTGAAAAGGGAAATCAGCAAGAGGACAAAATTGCTAAAACACCTAAGCACTAGATGACAAATTAAGAATGAGGATAAAAGATGTTTTTTAAATTATTGAATATTGTGGGGTAGGTGAAGCCCTAGTGTAATCAAATCTAAGCCACACAATGTAATTCAATCCTAGCCATTCATTTGGGCTTTGGAAAACTATAAATAGGGGTCTCCCCCTCATTCGTAAATGGTTGGAGAGTTGTAAAAATAATTTGCAGCAATAGAAGAAAACATTGCATGATTTTATGGATGTTCTCTTTGATTTTCCTCATCTTGCATGCATCATTCTACTTCCATGTTAATTGTAGTGTTTATTTATTGAATGGAAGTGGTTATGGTGATTGTTGTTTCAGTATTTGATGAATTTATAGCTCATGCTTTTTGTGGTTCATTGATGATGAATCACTTTGTAAAGCTAGTGTTAGCTTCTTTCCTTTATTGCTACAACTTAGTTCGATTGCATGTACATGATGTGTGTGTGTAATTTGAAGATCTACAGTCCTTAGAAGATTGTATTGGTTTTGTGTAACTGTAGGATCCTCTTGGCCAAGAAAAACCTCATTTAGGGAGTTTTTCTACTGTAACAGCCTCCATGATCACTGTTCATTTGTATTTTAAGATCTAGGAACTTCTTCTCTTCCCTGCCCTTTTTTCCTTTTTTTAATAATTGCCTATGCTAAGGTTCATTGCACATTTTAAAGCCAAATCCAATGATGAAATGGAGTTCAAGATTGTTGTTTGAACCTGTAGAAAATCCACAACAACTCTCCTATCCTAAGAACTCCATTTGCAAACCCAACTTCCCACACTTTGTAACTCATCTGTAAGTCCGCCTTGTGATTCCAACAAATCACATGAAACAACTGAGATATTCCAAGAACTGTCAATACCTGACATTAGAGACCTTGGGATAGTGTTCTACAATCTGATTGTGGAAGATTTTCTTCCAAAAGAGGTGATGCACCCATGCATTACCTGTGTTGAGAAGTACATAAAAAACACATCAACAGAAAGGAACCATGGGAGGTTGTTCAACCACTTTCTCTTTATCTTTATAAACTTGTTTAATTTTAGGAGGCATAAAAAGACTTATTTGGTTATCTCATGGTATCTTATAGTAAATGGGTAAAGGATTTTTCATAGGCTGGTCTTGGTTCAATCATGGTTTCATCAAGGATAGGAGGCTCAATGGTGGGTTGAGGCATATTAGTAAGGGATATTTTTGTTATGCATTTTTCCTTAAAATTTTAATAGGATTTGAAAAAGAAGTCCTCACGAGGCCTAATAGGTTCGATAGGTTTAGGCCAAAAAAAATCCAATAATAAATTCCCACAGGAAGACGCATGATTAAATCCACTATGATGCACAGTAAAGATCTCATTGCCAAATGGAAACTTTAAGCATTTATCCACAACCGATAGAATGAAATTCATGGAGAAAAGGTATGGATAGCCTAACTTCAAACAAAATTAGTCTGACGATAGGATGATGGAAAATGAGACACTTAATGTTTTTGGTTCAACTTTTAAAGGAAGAGTTATCGAACCTATTGTAGGGAAATAATAACCATTATGTGTTTTGATCCATGCTTTCAGTTTTTCATAAGTATCTTGATAAAGATCATCCACAAATATGATTTTTTTAGTGATCACATTCTCTACACAATCAAGATCAATTAATATCCCATTAGTAGGTTTTTCATTGATTCTTCCAGCTATGTAAAGAGGACCATCAGGTACAAGTTTAAGTATATCATTTTGTGAGAAAGCAATGTCAAGTGACATCTTGGTTAGGACCTTACGAGGTTGAACTTCAATGAATTTTACCAAAGGGTTTATAATATATTCTTCTCTTTATTTCTTATGTGATGTTTCATGATGGGATCTAGGCTAAGCACCATTTGTATTCCTTGTTTATTTTTAATTAACTTTCTTATGTTTTGTATCATAGGAACTACATTAGCAATGATGGGTTTAGAACTTATAAAGTTTTGCAATTTCTCTAAATATTCATCCATTCTCCTAAGGTTCTCATGAGGGACATTAGCAATCATTGTATCATCAGTCACATTAGGAATGGGTAGGGAAGTAATGGGAAATGAAGTGTTAAGGGTATGATCATAGTGGACTGACTAGTGTCAACACTATGAGTGAAAGAGTTAGAAAACCCAAGATCCACGATGAGTGATGTATCTTGGGATGACATGAGTCTCGAACTATGTATCATGATAGTATTGGAAATAGGAAACCAAGTTGTGAAGCTCATACAAGTTTCACAAACCCAAGGTGCACCCAAAATGGATTATAGGTAAAATGTAATAAAATACTGTAGGATGTAAAGTACAATGCAAGTATGTAAAGAAATTTTCAGATTTAAAACAAGATAATTTTTTGATTATGCTATGCAAAAACTTGAAAATGATGTCTTTTAGATGCAATTTTGAATTAAAATAATGCATTGAATTTAACAAATCAAGCTTAATATGAACAATTTTAGATAACAAAAATTATGGAAACTGAAATAGTAAAGTAAATACTACAGAAACACATAATGCAGAAATAGTGTTTTTAATGCTCAAAGATTTAGAAAAAGCCCTGATCAGGGACTCATTCACCCATGGGCGAATGGGTCTCACTTAGGGTTTTTTTTTAAATTATTTTGTAGGGTTTTGAGATGATTTCTATGGTTTTCAGATTTTGGTTTCAAACATTAAGTTACAATTTTAGATTTTTGTAAAATGAGGTCTAAATGCAAGTGCAAAATGATGTAAAATGAAAAGCAAAAAGACCTAATTTGAGATACAATTTTTATTTAATTTTCTTATGTAAATGATTGATGATGCAATGTTATGTAAACAGTATGCAAAATGATTGAGATTTTTAAATTTTCCAAATTTTAAAGAATGAAAAAATGCAAACCTAAAACCCTAAATGAGATACAAACTAATGCAAGTGAACAACCCTAAATGAGATGCAAATAAATGCAAATAAATGAAAAACCTAGATCTAGGGCTGAAAAAATTTACTCCAAATCAGCAAGACATGATGCTCAAAAGTTAGGTTCACTAGAATGAAATAAAAAAATAGGTTTGGTAATATGAGAGGGGGCTTACCAAAATGATAATAGATAGACATATTTTCCTTTATTTCATTAGGAAATGAGATTCACACAATGAATTGACTAACAACCCTTAGGTGAATCGAGTCAATGTGAGAATCTTTATATTTCCTTATGACTGAAGGGCAAGGGTCAAGGTCAAACAACACTTTGGGGAGAAAAACTAAAAATAGAAATTCAACTTTAGAATGCAATCTAACACATGAAACAACAATAATAAACTCAATATTTGCAGAAAAAAACATAAATACAAATATGAGAAGGGCATAAATGTGTTTACCAATCACCAAGAGACATTTTCTGAAGGTTGACTAGGACTCATTCACTTACGGGTGAATGGATCTTTGCTTAGGATTTTTTTGCAACTTTTAGGAGCCTCTAACATAGATTTGTAGCTTCTGATTTTTCCATGTTTCAATTCCAAAAAGTTAGAAATAAAATCTGTAGGTTAAATTTCGTGACTTGACAACAACTTTGATAACTTTGTAAATCTTGCTCTTCAAACTTTCTTCAATCCTTCTTCAACCTAAATCTACAATCGCACACACAAGAGAGAAAAATGTTTGTTTTTGGGTGAATGGGGGTTTTCTTTCTTCTAACTTCATTTTGGTACAATTAAACTGTGAATTGAAATAACATGAAAGAGGGAATGAAGAATGAACAAAGCTATGTTACCACTCAAAAACCCCTTATATGAAACCTTGATAATGGAGATCTTAGGAGGTTTGCAACTTGCATGAAATAACTGAATTGGATGTGGATCATGATACTTGAAATGATGCTTTGAATCCTTGAACTTGATCTTGAAACCTACTATAGAGAAGGGGGATTCACTACTCATGAGTCTCTTTATTCTCAAGAGATTCCCATGGTGAAAACTACCCTAAACTACCTCAAGGAACAATGCGAGAGTTTAAGAATAAAAAAGAGTAGGTCACAAATTTTTTTTGGAAAAAATAACAAGCTCTTGGCCAAAGGATGACAACAATGAATACAAATGACAACGCGACATGTTGGGGTCCCAGAGACACACTAGCATCTCATACAGACCAGAAAGCGAGAATTTCTCAAAAAACAACTTAGTGACTATTGATAATACAATTATTGAGAACTTCCATAGTACATGAAAATAACACAATACAATAGAATTGAAATAAAGTGAAGTAGATGATAAGACTAAATATGATAAGAGATAGAAGATGCTCATGAAAACCTAAGTAATGAAGCCTCTAGCAAATGAATGTCTTCAATTACCTACATGCGTAAGATCTAGAGAAAATGTTGGGGCTGTATAGGGGTTTTCCTCAGTCAAACCCCCATTTTGGTGTTCCTCCCTCCACGGATAGCCAAATAGATAGAGAGAAATGAACAAAGGAGTGATAAAAGCAATCTTCGCTTGAGGAGGAGAACCTGTATCAGAAAAATGTAGGTGATAAAAGAAAACCCTTCTTGAGGAGGAGAACCCATATCACAAAATGGAGATGTGATTGATATGGGATGTGAAATCCAAAGATACTGAAGGAAACAAGATAAGGGAGATATCAACTGCAAGGATTAAGGAATGCAAAGAGAGTAAGACAAAGATAGATGCAATAGCCAAGAGAGTTGTAGAGGGTGTTGTGAGAATGCAAGAGTGTTGTTGTAGTGATTTGTGAAAGCTTGAGGCTACTGTAACAAACAAGGGAGTTATGCAAGCAAGCAGAAGATGGGAGAATGGTTGAGAGAGAAGCCAAGAAGGAGAAGTAGCTAGAAGGCCAAATGAATTGGAAAGATATCATATAAAGAGAGAATAGGAGGGAAAAGAAGCTTCCTAGGCAGTTATAAGGCATCCTAAGCCGTTACCACCGAAAAAGTTAGTTGACGAGTGGAAAAAATGCACAGAAATGGTTGTTTGAACATTGAAATGTCATAGGACACTAGTGTGGCATGAAAACATCCTCACGGTGTGCTACTGTCTAGACATATCACTCTACAAAATGACGAGAACGAGAAAAGCACAAGGTTTGAAGCAAAGTTGACGCATGAAGGTAGCTGCTAAAAAGGGGTTTTGAGCATCCTGAGAAGGGAAAAAGGCTGATGCATGGGCTAATATGAGCCTACACAAGATGCTAAGGGAGTGGAAACTAAAGCAGATGCAAGAATGTATGTGAAATTGCAAGGGGTGCAATTTTACGACATTATATTTTTCCCCCACTTTAGCAAGTATATGAATCTACACTAATATGCATGCTAAAGGAAATATACTAAACATAAATAACATGATGATGCCAAAAGGATACTGTAGAGGAAGTAGATAACTCTTCGAACCAAAGAAGCATGCCCCTAAGATGAAGACCTACAAAACAAACACATTAGACAAGAAATACCTGCACAAGACAACAAGGTTGGAACATAAAAATCCATTACACCATGAGGTTAGAACATAAAAACATACACAGGAACACAAAAAAATCAAGGATTTGAGTGAGTAAAGTGAAAGAGACCTCGATGTAAAAGGTTGTCTCAATACTTTGCATCGTCCCCAAATTAAGAACAATAACACATATAAGCATTCTTAAATGGAAATAAGAATGTAAGGATCGATTTCTTCAAGAGAAGAATGTACCAAAAAGTCAGGGAATCAACTAATATCAAAAAGAGAAAGAGCATATACTCACAATGCAGAAGATGATGAACTTTGATCCGGTGTACAAAATCAAGAAGAAATAGAATTTAAGAGTTAGAAAGGAATGAGAATTCAAGAGAGATGGATCCATGGGTCCTCAGACCCAAGGAGAATTGAAAAAATGCATCACAAATCCGTAGATCGACGGAAGGCGAACAAAAGGCTCTGTAGGTACTTTCTCCTATAGAGTTGAAAAAACTACACGAAAGGCTCGTAGACCAATGGTGAATAGATCTTGTGGGATGCAAGCACTTGAGAGGCCCTTAGACCTAGAAATAAGGTGTCCCCCAAGTACTCTCTCATGAAGGAAGCCCAATGAAAGGGAACTTTGCAGAGTCGGATTGAGAAGCGACTTCACAGGTGCACCTGCAAAGCAACACATGATAATATGCAAACTAAACATGATGTTAGGAAAGACTAATGCAAAGGAGCTCTATAGTTTCTTGATCCTATAGAGAAATCCTAATTGGAGAAGCTTGTGGCTATTGCAAGTTGCATAGTAGGGCAGTCATAGAAAAGATAGGTAGATAGTTTGGCTACCTGCAAGCTAGATGCCAATGAATTCATTTGAGAGAAAATATTTCAAAGGGGCTCCCTCGGGAACCCTTTAAAAGAAAAATGGGTTCACTCAAGGGGTGCTTCAATTGAAAGATAGAGAGAAGAGAGGGGGTTCTTAAGAAGGAAACACATCTCCAAGACAAGTTATCACTACTCCCAAAATACAAGAGAGGAGAACCATGTAAGATACTTAGAACATACAGGATAGAGGCAAGCCTCAATATCACTTGTCATGTGAAGAAAGGGAAAGTGCAACAATCAAATAGGAAGATGACATGAAGACATAAGACAATGGAGGATGAATCTTTTAAGAGAATGAGATTGAGGAAAAACCATGTCACCATTCAACCATGGTTTCTATTTAGTTTGTTCATTTGAGTAACCAATCCCCAAATTACGCTTACGAGGCACACATTCTATAGTGACCTGAATGCCTTGTTTGTTATGCCAACAACCTTTATGGTCATAACCATATTTAGAGGCAATCTTAAAGCCAGGGTCATAACATGTTTGTAAATCTTGAGAAGGGGGATCTCCATATAGAGAATTGTTCTAGCAATGGGGATCACACTCTTCTATGGGATTGCA
>VDFB02324490.1:28043-62611 GCA_007258455.2 Sequoia sempervirens | reverse complement strand
TTAGTTGACGAGTGGAAAAAATGCACAGAAATGGTTGTTTGAACATTGAAATGTCATAGGACACTAGTGTGGCATGAAAACATCCTCACGGTGTGCTACTGTCTAGACATATCACTCTACAAAATGACGAGAACGAGAAAAGCACAAGGTTTGAAGCAAAGTTGACGCATGAAGGTAGCTGCTAAAAAGGGGTTTTGAGCATCCTGAGAAGGGAAAAAGGCTGATGCATGGGCTAATATGAGCCTACACAAGATGCTAAGGGAGTGGAAACTAAAGCAGATGCAAGAATGTATGTGAAATTGCAAGGGGTGCAATTTTACGACATTATATTTTTCCCCCACTTTAGCAAGTATATGAATCTACACTAATATGCATGCTAAAGGAAATCTACTAAACATAAATAACATGATGATGCCAAAAGGATACTGTAGAGGAAGTAGATAACTCTTCGAACCAAAGAAGCATGCCCCTAAGATGAAGACCTACAAAACAAACACATTAGACAAGAAATACCTGCACAAGACAACAAGGTTGGAACATAAAAATCCATTACACCATGAGGTTAGAACATAAAAACATACACAGGAACACAAAAAAATCAAGGATTTGAGTGAGTAAAGTGAAAGAGACCTCGATGTAAAAGGTTGTCTCAATACTTTGCATCGTCCCCAAATTAAAAACAATAACACATATAAGCATTCTTAAATGGAAATAAGAATGTAAGGATCGATTTCTTCAAGAGAAGAATGCACCAAAAAGTTAGGGAATCAACTAATATCAAAAAGAGAAAGAGCATATACTCACGATGCAGAAGATGATGAACTTTGATCCAATGTACAAAATCAAGAAGAAATAGAATTTAAGAGTTAGAAAGGAATGAGAATTCAAGAGAGATGGATCCATGGGTCCTCAGACCCAAGGAGAATTGAAAAAATGCATCACAAATCCGTAGATCTACGGAAGGCGAACAAAAGGCTCTGTAGGTACTTTCTCCTATAGAGTTGAAAAAACTACACGAAAGGCTCGTAGACCAATGGTGAATAGATCTCGTGGGATGCAAGCACTTGAGAGGCCCTTAGACCTAGAAAAAGGTGTCCCCCAAGTACTCTCTCATGAAGGAAGCCCAATGAAAGGGAACTCTGCAGAGTCAGATTGAGAAGCGACTTCACAGGTGCACCTGCAAAGCAACACATGATAATATGCAAACTAAACATGATGTTAGGAAAGACTAATGCAAAGGAGCTCTATAGTTTCTTGATCCTATAGAGAAATCCTAATTAGAGAAGCTTGTGGCTATTGCAAGTTGCATAGTAGGGCAGTCATAGAAAAGATAGGTAGATAGTTTGGCTACCCGCAAGCTAGATGCCAATGAATTCATTTGAGAGAAAAGCTTTCAAAGGGGCTCCCTCGGGAACCCTTTAAAAGAAAAATGGGTTCACTCAAGGGGTGCTTCAATTGAAAGATAGAGAGAAGAGAGGGGGTTCTTAAGAAGGAAACACATCTCCAAGACAAGTTATCACTACTCCCAAAATACAGGAGAGGAGAACCATGCAAGATACTTAGAACATACAGGATAGAGGCAAGCCTCAATATCACTTGTCATGTGAAGAAAGGGAAAGTGCAACAATCAAACAGAGTTTGATGGCACCAGAATCACAAAGTTGTATTTTATTCTTCAAGGCTTTACATTCACTAGTGAAATGACCAAGCACTTGATGGTATGCACAGAAAGAATTTTTTTCTTTATCATTCTTATGAAATTTCTTACATGTAGGAGGAAGAGTAATTAAGCAGGCTTTAAGAAGCCTCAAAAAAATACGCTCTTGGTTAGATAAATAATAAGGAGTAGGAAGCAACCCTTTCTCTTGTGGAGAAGATTTTGACTGCTGACAAGAAGATGACATGAAGACATAAGACAATGGAGGATGAATCTTTTAAGAGAATGAGATTGAGGAAAAACCATGTCACCATTCAACCATGGTTTCTATTTAGTTTGTTCATTTGAGTAACCAATCCCCAAATTACGCTTACGAGGCACACATTCTATAGTGACCTGAATGCCTTGTTTGTTATGCCAACAACCTTTATGGCCATAACCATATTTAGAGGCAATCTTAAAGCTAGGGCCATAACATGTTTGTAAATCTTGAGAAGGGGGATCTCCATATAGAGAATTGTTCTAGCAATGGGGATCACACTCTTCTATGGGATTGCAAACATCCTTCTTGACAAGACTACCAACATTAACCTCTTTAATAGAAGCACAATCATCTTCCTCAAAAGGAGGAGGATCGACATTAAGGACATTGTAACTGTTGCTCACATTATCTCGTGATACAAAAGAATAATCACCTTTGGGTATAGGTGTGGATGATTTTAGATCAGAAGCTATGAGTGGATCGGGTCGACTTTATGTTCTCTAAAGAATGATCTTGTAAAGTCTAGGGAACCCAATCATCATCAAGAAACACATTCTCTTGAGGAGAAGGAGTAGACTTAGGATTTCTTAGTTTAGAAGGATCTTCTTTAGGGAAATCTATGTCAAGAGTATCCTTTGTAGTAGGTACTGCTGGAGTAAACATTGACACATTGGAAGACACTGAAGGAAGAAGAGTAGGCACAATCGAAGCCTGACCAGCAACTACCATTTCATATAAGTGCATAGCCTCAAGATCAACCCTGACTGTGACTAATCGATTATTATAGATGAACTTAATAGATTTATGCAAGGTAGATGGGATTGCACCCATAGCATGAATCCATGGTCTACCAAGAAGAAGATTATATGGTAGTTTTTTTGACATAACATATACAAGGGTGGGTATGGTAATGAGTCCCAACCTCAAAGGAAAGACTATCGTGCCTAGGGCTTGTCGACTGACATTATCGAAGCCACAAATGTCAATAGAAGAAGTATTAAGAGAAGATGAATCAATATTAATCTTAGGCAATAGATCAATGCTACATCCATTGAGCACTGAACCGACATCAACAAGAGTATGTCTAATGCCAATGTCATTAGTATTACCTATAATCATTAGAGGGTCTGCTTGCTTTTGCACTTTCAGAGGTAGGAGTTCTTACGAATAGAATGTAATATTTAGTGAATTTGCACGAATATGGGCTATCAACACATTAACATTTGTCGACCTAGTAGAAGAAGGCAAGAGGATATTTTGAAAGGATTCCTAAAGCATACCATGATAAACTAAAGCAAACTAAAGCAAGTCCCATAGTGAGATCTTTGTAAGAGTAACACGAAGTTGCTCGAAAATATTGTGATCACTGGGTGCTTTAGTTGTAGGTTTAGGTGCTTGAAAAAGGCTTGGTTGTTTATTCATTCTATTCTTGTAAGTATGGGCTACCACTCTATAAGAGGGATCCTTAAAAAAATAAGAAGAGTCACTATCAAATGGAACACCATTAATAGAACAAACCCTTTTAGTGGAAGGACTAGCTTGAGTTAAGTAAATGATCAATCTCTTAGGCCTTTGAGGGGTAGCAAAGACATAGATTACATTTACAAAATCATCACAACTAGTGGAATAATTATTCGAAGAAATATTCTCAACATCAATCCAAGAAGGATCAAATGTGGAAGGAGATTCATCATTCGCTAATGCATCATCTCTAGAAGAGAGTGCATTAGAATGAAGAGAAGGTAGAGTAATGTTAAGAAAGGTATCAATGATTTTATCTTCTTGCAACAAGATATCCTTTGAAAAGCAAGAGGAATCTCATGAGAAGGATGAAAGATACCAAGTGACATGGGCAAAGACAAGTCACTATCACATACATGAAATAGAACATCATTAACACTTCAAATAAAACTAGATATTGAACTGATAAAAGAGGATATTAAATTCATTTTGGTGATAGAACTAAGAAAAACCAAAAATCCAAATTTTTAGTTTTTTTTTGGTATTTTATAGGTTCTAGTAATTTTCATTTTCGGAGGTCTTCGAAGTAGAATTTGGGGTCAAAACTTGCATCAGTCACTAAAATTCAGCTATCGAGGGCACAATATTTTAAGGACTGAATTAGTCCTCTTGAAGACCTTTCCAACGTTCGGTGTAAACAGTTCTGAATTTTGAGCATCAATCAAAAGTTACATATGACCCCACCAAGTTGGGGTAAATAAATTCCTAGTTTTTTGAAAAATGTTGTTGTTCAAGTCGGGTTCACCAAAATGTAGAGAAGGTAGATTCATTACTCATGAGTCTCTTTATTCTCAAGAGATTCCCAAGGGGTGAACTACCCTAAAATACCTCAAGGAACAATGTGAGAGTTTAAGAATCAGAAAGAGCAGGTCACAAAGGTTTTTTGGAAAAATTGATGAGCTCTCGGCTAAAGGATGACAACACATAATATAGATGATAGCATAGCACACTAGCATCCCAGAGGAGCGCTATCATCTTGTAGAAACCAGAAAGTGAAAATGTCCTAGAAAACAACTTAGTGACTACTGATAATCCAATTACTAAGAACTTCTAGAGTACAAGAAAATAACATAATACAATAGAACTGAAATAAAGTGAAGCGGGATGATAAGACTAAATATGATAAGAGATAGAATATGCTCACGAAAACCCAAGTAATGAATCTGCCAACAAATGAATGTCTTCAATGCCTGCATGCATAAGATCTGGAGAAAATGTTGGGGCTGTATAGGGGTTTCCCTCAATGAAACCCCTTGTTTTGGTGTTCCCACCTCCATGTACAACCAAATAGATAGAGATAAATGAACAAAGGAGTGATAAAAGCAATCACCACTTGAGGAGGAGAACCTGTATCACAAAAATGTAGGTGATAAAAGAAAATCTCGCTAATAAAAGCAAATACTGCTCGAGGAGGAGAACCCATATCACAAAATGGAGATGAGATTGATAGGGGATGTTTGAAATCCAAAGATGCTCAAGGGAACAAGATAAAGGAGATATCAGTTGCAAGGCTTAAGGAAGCCAAAGAGAGTAAGACGAAGATAGATGCAAGAGCCAAGAGAGTTGTAGAGGGTGTTGTGAGAATGCAAGAGGTTGTTGTAGTGAGCTGTGAAAGCTTGAGGCTGTTGTAACAAACAAGGGAGTTGTGCAAGCAAGAGCAAGATGGGAGAATGTTTGAGAGAGAAGCCAAGAAGGAGAAACAACTAGAATTCCAAATGAATTGGAAAGATAGCATATAAAGAGAGAATATGAGGGAAAAGAAGCTTCTTGGGTGGTTACAAGGCGTCCTGAGTCGTTACCACTGACAATGTTAGTTGAAAAGTGGAAAACATGCACAAAAATGGTTGTTTGAATGTTGAAATTTCATTGGA
Source organism: Sequoia sempervirens (assembly GCA_007258455.2). NCBI lineage: Eukaryota > Viridiplantae > Streptophyta > Pinopsida > Cupressales > Cupressaceae > Sequoia > Sequoia sempervirens. The sequence goes on along the minus strand of VDFB02324490.1, from coordinate 57,300 downwards.
TGCTAGTGTGGCACATGAACGTCCTCATGGAATGCTAGTGTCCAGACATATCACGCTACAAAGCAATGAGAATAGGAAAAGCACAAGGTTTGATGCAAAGCTGACGCACGAAATTAGTTGTTGAAAAGAGGTTTTGAGTAACCTGAGAAGGGAAAAAGGCTTGATGCAAGGGATAAAATGAGCCTACACAAGATGCTAAGGAAGTGGACACTAAATCAAATGCAAGAATGTATGTGAAATTCCAAGGGGTACAATTTTACGACATTACACCTGCATCACAATGTTAGCTCCAAAAGCACTTTGACATGATGGATAGATTGTGATTGTTGTAATAGATCTCTGATTTATATTCTATTGAATGTTCTTGATCATCAACTTTAGCTCTTATGAAGTCACCTAAAAATTCTAGGTGAAACTTAGTGAAATAACCTTGTATTTATAGGTATGTATCCTTAATTTCCTGAAATTCAAATATCACATTTACCGACATTGAATTGTGGATTTGAAAATGTTAAAATACTTCCAAAAACATAATTTAAATTTGGGTCCAAAGGTCTAGGGAGGACCCATTCACCCATGGGAGAATGGGTCCCAAGTCCCTATTCTTGGAACACACATTGCTCAATGTAAAGTGTTATGTTTAGGCATTAATTATTGTCATGTTTCCCCTTAGGAAAATGAAATTTAGTAGGCTTGTAAATGAATAAAAGGTCCAATTAAGGCATAATTAAGCTCAATTTAATTAAGAGGGCCCAAATTAGTATGAATTTGTAAAGCAGTACATTTATCAATAGTAAATTAAGGCATTATTAAGTCTTTTAATTACGAGGGCTCAAACAAGTGAGAAAATATAAAGGGGTACATTTTTCTACACTAAACTAAATTATCAAGAACTATTCATTTTGGGGTGATAAAAATGATAATTGCATTAATTAAATAAGGATCCCCCTTTCAAAAATTGCAATTAATTAGGATTGTAAATGCAAAATAGGGCCAATTAGAGGCTTAATTAAGTCCAATTAATTAAGGGACCCAAACATAGTGTGAAAATGTAAAGGAGTACATTTTTTGACCTACAATGGTAAATGGAATTACATAAGAGTATAATAGTATCTATCAACATAAGTGTAGCCAAGGGACCAAAAACACAGATAAAAATATAGACAAAATGTTCCCAAAAATCAAAGAGAGGCATAGGGAGGCCCAAAAAAATCATAAGCCTCATAATGTAACAAAAAGGAGGAGGAAGCAAAAATATGGTAGCTTTTGAAACAAAGGAAAACTAAGACCCTCACATAACATTAGGGGAGACATCCAAATCCATTATCCTTTAGAGGTTTGTGATAGTCTCTAGGTAATTAGCTTTCTTCAGATTGTCACACCCGATGCTCATCATCGCTCTTTGTTGTGCTAGTGTGCCCAAACGAAAGTAGCCAAGGAATGAAATCCATTCAACCTTTCCAATCATTGGATGCCCATATATAAATACCTTGTAACCTTGGGACACCAAAAACCTATCCTAATTGAATCCAGTGTTTCATCTAGCCCTTCAAGCTTATTCTTTTTGAATAATTTGGAGGCCATTTGCTTCACCATTTTCTTTTGCTTTCCTAGGTCGAGCAAGGAAGCCACAGAGCATGAAGTGATGTCCTTGTTAACCCTATACCTTTTAGCAAGCTTGACAAAATTGCACCTAGGATCATCTCCATCACTTTTATATCCCTGCTAGGGAGGTGCTTCATTATAACCTTCAAGTGTCAGTCTGTAATGACCTTTGCAAAGGCCATTTGGCACTGCAAGCAAGTAAGATGGATAGGAGTGTTCATTTACAACACACATGTCAAACAAGGTTGTGAAGAATGATAGCAAAGGTATAACCTTGCTTCTATAAATAGAAAAAGCTCCTTGTCCACACACATTTTAGGCAGGAGGGAATTCATTTCCAAGATCATTCACAATAAGAGAAGTATAGGAGGAATATGAAAGGGCTTAATTTGTAGCTTTTTTTGTTCATTCCATCTCATTATGAAGTGTTGTGTAGCTAAGTTGATATTAATGATATATCCATGAAATGATTGGTTAACTTGTGTAGCCACCACCAATTTATGCCTAAGCAATCAGTCGTATTGAGAAATTCCAGTTGGGAAAGACATCAAGCTAAAAACATTAAATAAATAAATGTGCATCCTATATGAGAAAATATATGAGGTGTGACCATTAATGCATTTAAGTGGTGTATTTAAAACCTAGGGCCAATACCGATACATGTCTTGAGTATTCACAATTTGCATTGGAGCTAGAATCTTAGAAAGTTTCTCAAGGATGCGAGGAGGTGTCATGTATTGAGATGTTTGGTGAGAGCCTTCACTAAATTTTGTGGTAGTTCTTAGAGATCCTACAATCCTTTTAGGCATAGTTTACTATCTGCAAGACATTCTTGCTCAGGGAGCATATGGTTATATTTTTTAGCCGCCACCTTTTTAAGTCATGATGGACCCCTCGAAAGGACCAACCAATAATGTAATAATGGTTTCTTGTAGTATTTGGAGACTATGCTAGGGAGCGCTTGGATGCCACATGGTTTAATGTGAGAGTGATCAAGAGAATAGGGAGGAGGTATTATTTGAAAATTACTAGAAAATTATGGGTGACGTGCGAAGTCACCATGACCTTGGTGTTTCCTGCTAGTAGTTATATCTGCTTGGATTTGAAAGACCAAACTTTATTAGATTAAGTTCCACAAGCAAGAGCATAAGAACGGGGCTGTACTAGTGATCCCATTCCCATGCCACAGCACTTTGGCACCTCTGTACTTTGTGTAATGTGCTAGATAATTTAATTTGCAAGTCCAATGAGAACTGCTTTGTTGTAGAATGCTGCGTTATTTCTATGTAATCAGGTTTTCCTGTAGGTACCCATAGTGAGTGAAATTTACAAAGGCAATAGGCCTTATTTTGTTTTCTGCTGGTGTGCAAGGCCACCTCATGCCTAGGCACTTCCCGTGCTATAATCTGTGCCTGCTTGGCCTATTGGAGCACTTCTTGATTATGGTAAATTAAAAAATTGGTTGGATTAAGTTTCACAAGCGAGAGCTAAAAGGAAAGGCCACACCCATGGTCCATGCCTATCACTCAATCAGAGTTGCAAGTTGAATTTCCAGGTGACTATGTAATATTTTGTTATATCATGAGGCAATGGGACAGGGGGAGTATCCTTAAGCTAACACTACATCACTTTTGCAGCTGGTGCGTGAAGAAGACACGAGTGTCACATGGCAACTCCACACTTGTGGTATCAATTTTGGCTTCTGAGGTTGACGAGAGTAGCAGTAAGGCCCTAGTGCTGAATGTGTTATTTATTGGCTAGATTATTGTATTAGCAATAGTATAAAAACTTCCCAGTTCAGTATTGAAGTTTGATATAACCCACATTATTTGGTGTGATGGGTCCTAATCTTGTTGGAGCCCTACATGTTTGAGAAAAAAATAATTACTTAAATCAGAGCACCTTATATGGGGTGGAATTCATTGCTACCCAGGCACACGAGGGTTGGATAGTTAGCAAGATTTGATTGGTGCAATTGTAGATCCCCAACAGCTAAATTACACTTCATATTGGCTAGCGAATCTGCTACTTTGTTGCCCTCTTTATAATAATGTGTGAGTTGGTAAGAGTCAAAATGTTGTAGCACTTTAAGTCCTTGTTTCAGAATGGTGCTTAGCACCAACTACTTGTATTTGCTTGTTTTCATGCATGAATTATAATCATGGAATCCCCCTCAATTCAAATGTGTTTGATACCTAATGACTTTTCCAACTTTATACCTGCAAGCAATGCTTGTGCCTCAACTTTATTATTTGTGCCATATGAGATTTTTATTACCAGGGAACTCATAATACTTCTTCTATGGTTCCTTAGTACACATCCAACTCTAGAAGATCCTAGATTCCCTCATGATACCCTATTGAAATTAAGTTTTACCACTCCCATTGGAGGGGGGGCCATACCACACTATTGCAGTTAGGATTTAGTTTTGGTAACCATGTGCTTGGGTTAGGGGGTGAATCAATTCCCATTGGGAAGATAACTTTGCATCCCAATTTGAAAATATTTTAGCTGTGCTATTTGATTTATATATGTTAGACATTACTAATTAAGAAATTAGCCTTTCAATTTTACATATTACTTCTTCCATTGAATGGTGCTCTTTTTGAATATCCTATTTTTTCTTTCCCACCATATGCCCCAGATTACAATTGAGAGGCTTACTATCCAAATTGAGGAGAATAAAGAGTCTTTATTTAGTAGTGGCCATGAGGAAAAGACTACCTGTAGTGAATCTTGGAGGGGTACATGGCCTAATTTAACTTCTTTTGGAGCCATGTCCAACACTGATTTTAGAATTTACACATTACTAAAAGATGGTCTATGTTTTCTTCTTATTGGCCACATTTAATATACAATTGAAAGGGGCCAAGTTACCTAGTTTCACCAACCACTTATAAGTAAGTTTACATTTATTTAGAGTTAGCCTTGAGAAAACGGGCCAACTTTTGGAAGGATTGTAGAGTTCCAACATAATTTGTGGGGCTATATTGTTGATTTGGAACTACCTTTCCTAGGTTGACTTTAAATAATTACCTAACTTGTAAGGGGACCAAATGAGTCTATCAGGATCCATGGTAAAGAAGATTTGATGTTGCTAGAGGAGGTGTGATAGTTGGAACTTTTTATTTGTGAGGAAGTTACACCCAACAAAAAATTTCCATTTGACATTTGAGAGGAGGTTGTCTTCTCTCAAAATATTGTCTTTAATTTTAATCCCCAATTTTGTTTTAAACATATTATCGATTCCTCTAGTCCTTCAATTTTGGATAGTGGTGGGAAGCCATTGCAAGAGTCATCCCAAAACATAGATTTTTCTCCATTGCTTATGGAACAAGTTAAATGCAGGGTGATAACTTCTCTACAAGTTATAATAAATTTTCACATTTTGGATCTCTTAGGAGATTTGACATTGTGAAAATGCATTCGAGGATTGTGGAATCCATGTATTTGCTTTGCATGATTTTGACCCCATTTGGAGTGTGAATTTTCAAAACTATTCCATGCTAATTTGGATTCCAAAGCTAAGTTCCTTGCAGGCTGTGTAAGCCTACTTCACTATGTTTTTTTCCTCACAAAGCTTGTTCCATGATACTAATAAATTTTTTCTCTTTTTCTTGTTTTCTAGGTTTATCTGCCAAAGAAACTTTTTGATGCATTTCTCAATGTCCTCTTGCACTACTTTTTGTAGCTTCAGGACTGACATAACATAGTTGGCCCAATAGTTGAAAAGAATAATTTGGTTAATGTGAACACTCCTACCATTATTAGCCATCTTCCTTTCGATGATGCAATTCTCTTTTGTAGTTGAGAAAATATTTTGTTCTATAATTTAGGCTTGTTTGGTCCTAAAAAGGATGAGATTCCCAAATATTGTTTTGGAAATTCTTCTTGTTTGAAATTAAGAATTGATAATATGCATGTAGACACCATTGGAGAGGTATTTTGGAAGAATATGCTAGATTTCTTATCATTGATTTTTTGACTTGATACCCTGCAATAGTTCTCTAAAACTTTTTTAATGTCTCTTGTTTCTTGGATATTAGATTTAGAAAATAGAAGTGTGTCATCTGCAAACAACGAATGATTCATGTTCATATTTGAGTTTGGAATCTACCTATACCTTTCCATACACCTTGAGCACATGCCCCTGATATTGCCTAGCTCAAATATTTTACCATTATGATGAAAGGGAAGGGTCATAACGGATCGCCTTATCTGACACCTTGTGAGGAATTGAAGAAACATGTTGGGCTGCCATAAATATCAAAATTAAAAACTTGGAATGTGATATGAAAGAGTTAACTTAGCGCCACCATTTTTGGGAAAACCCTAGTTTTTGGAGGAATTCCTAGTTTAGCCTCTAATAGGTCTTCAACATATCAAGTTTGATAATCATAGATGGAATTCTATTTACCTTGATGGAATGCAAGGTTTCATGGGCTATGGACCCCTTCCATAGTATCCTTTCCTAGGACAAAGCCTCCTTTCCCATTTGTGATTATTCTTGGTATAATATATGATAATCTTGAGGTGATAGCCTTGGAGAAAAAAATATATATGATACTGCACAAAGATATGGGCCAAAAGTCAAAAAAGGTAGAGGCGTTCTTCTTTTTTGGGATTAGTGTTAGAAAGGTGTTATTCAAATCCTTTGAGATCTTACCATTTCTCCTTCATTCTTCTAATGATAACATAATATCTTTCGCCATGGACTCTTATCCTTTTGGGAAGAAAATGGAACTAAACCCATCCGAACCTAGAGCTTTACTTGGCAGAATGGAAATACCACTTCTTTATCTTCGTCTAGTGTTAATGGTTTTAGAAATATTTTATTTCCTTCCTCATAAATTAGTGATGGAATATGTTGAATAAAACAATCTGTAGCAGCGCTTCTCGCTTGGGTCATTTGTTGATATGATATATTTAGTAGATTTGATAAGAAGAGCAATTATTTTTAGCTAATAAGTTGTTGACACCCCTTTGACATTGGTTTTGGAATTGATGTCAAGTGTTTATCTTAGAATACATACATTGAGATGGAATACATTAAAGGGTTAGTGTTATTTGATTGGTATTTGTTGGGATGGCATGTTATTCACAAAGACAACAATCATTACTATGACTTCTAGACCTTGGATCATTTTTGGTGTTTGATTAAATTCATGCAAATACACAAAGAGGGCTGACATATATCATTGGATATTATGAGGTTTACTATATTCATGCAAATAATGTCAAACATCAACACAATAATGTGTTTTTATTTGCAAGGTAAGAGGTGATAATGAAAGGCTGACATAATGATTCTTTTTGCAAGTTACAAAGTGATAAAAGTCATAAGATTGTGGATATCGACATCATGATTTCCCTAAAAATTGACATTTTACAAACAACAAAGCAGTGTTAACACGACTGATTTAGGGCTCAATGAAACTTGGAGAAGGAGGTGGTATGACAACTTGTCTTGGCAGAAAATGGTTTCAGGTCTTCATGGAAACCATCTTCAAAGCATTCAAAGTGGTGTTGACTTCATAATGATGCTTTGTAAATGGTAATATCATTTTGGTAAAACCCTAAGTCTAAGACTCATGTCGATGGAATTTGTCTTTTTGTTTTATGGTTACATGTCATGTTGACTTGGTCTTGCCTTATCCATTGTGGTGTTTCATAGTTGCATTTCTATATGTGGGTTTATTATTTTGTGTCTTCGAACCCTATCACTAGGGCATGCTCTTAATATTCCAGGGGTTGTTTGGAGGTGTCTTGAGAAAGGTTTTTACCATGTTTTCTTTATTTTTTACATTCAAAAGTTATTCCATAAGGGTTTATCCTAGAATCCACACTTGGGTTTGTTGTTTTGGTCAAAGTGTTACCCTTTACTAGGGCATGGGATCTTATGTCATATGGCAGTTTTTAAAGCCTGTGTAAAGGCCATGTGTTGCATTTTTGTGTTAAATTGGAAGCATAGGTTTTATGTCACATTTATATGTGTCTTTTCCTTAATTTTTACACAACTTGTACTACGTGTCGACCATGTATAAAAGGAAATTTAGTTTGTTAAAGGAAAAAGCATCTCAATGACTTCAGGGATAGTTATGAAAATAGTTTGAACATGATATATTTGATAGTTTCAGTCAGTGATAGATGAAAACATTATGTGAACTTTTGATTGTTGTAAAAATAGTGATATGTTACTGTTATTGGTTTGATGATTTCATAGAGATATCATGTTGAGTTTTTGAGAAGAATTCTAAAATATTTTTTTGCAAAATTGTATGCAAAAAAGTGAAGTGTATCATATAATACATTTTTTGTTTTTAAGATTCTAATTTAATGAATCTTTAGGATATTGAATGTGTTAGGATTGAAAGTAGAAATGTTATGCAGTAAAACAAAGCAATCCTTTGTAATTGATTTATTCATGTGATAGAGAATGTGTTGTTAAAGATCATGTCAATGAGACAAGTTTGATCTTTTGCCAATGAGGTATTTTGTAGACAGTGAGGCATTTTGTAGCCAATGAGGCTTTTCCAGTGAGGCATTCTATATCCAATGAGGATTTTCCAGTGAGGCATTCTATAGCTAGTGAGGCTTTTCCAATGAGGCATTTTATGAGTGGTTTTTCATCTCTATGAGGGTTTTCCACTCATGAAAAACATTGTGTTATGATTCTTTTGTGGATGCATTTTGGTCTTGTTGTTTCCTTTATTTGCATTGCAACATTTGATTTTACATATTGTTTAAGAATCTGAACGATGGTTATCACATATGATTATATTCTTGAAACTAAACATTTATTTTTTTCAAAGTGTTTAAGTGTTTTGAAGAATCATTAAGTTGAAATTGATTATTGAAACACTGATTCACCCTCCCCTCTTAGTGTTTCTCGTACTCTAACAAGTGGTATTAGAGCCAGACCCTTGCATAAGTCTAATCAACTTAAGGGGTTCCTGGTAGTGGAGTACTCGTTATGGTAAAAAGTAAAAGAAATAGAGAAAAAAGAAATACTGAGCAGAATGTTGAACAAAAAACACCACTTAAATCTAGTACAAAAGATGATTTTGTAGTGAAGAGTGTAAAAAAAGAAGGAGAGCACTCAGTGAGTGATTTTGAACAAGTGTATGTTGAAGATGAATGTGAAATTTATTTTCAAGGTGAACTTATTTATGCCCTTAATGAGATAAAGCAACTCAGAAAGGAGAACCAAAGTTTACAAGATCAACTTCTACATGAAAAAGACTCCAAGAAAAAGGTACTTTCAGATCTTGCAAAAGTTTCTTTAGATCTTGAAGAGTTTAACAAACTTATTATCAGTCTAAAGACAGAGTTAGAAGAAGCAAAAAGGGTAGTTGATTTTACAAAATCTGATCTTGAAGCCAAAACTAATGAATGCCTAAAACTAGAGTTAGAAATAGTCTCTTTAAGAAAGGAATTGGAAAAGGCATCTTCCAAGTTGCACAAAAATCTACAATTTGAAAAAAGTATTGAATTCTTAAATGAAATTTTAAGAAAATTGGTCTAGGTTATGAAGAAGGACAGTGCTCCAAAGTCAGAATTACACCAAAGAAGAAGATAGATTTGGGTCATCATGTTGCTACTCCTGAAGATCAAATAGAAGATAAATGTGTTGATGAAGGTAGAAGGACACATATATCCTCAAGATCTTCACCTATGAGGCCAAAGCGAACAATAAGGTACAATTACTCATAGTTCCATGGTTATTTTTTTTATGTCATAGTTTTGGTCAGAGAGCTAGAGATTATAAAGCTCATGCTAGAAGTGATTATGAATGAAACAAAAGTTGTTGTAGAATTTCAAAACAAAGTTACAATATTTTATGTTACAGTTGTAACAAAGTTGGTCACGTAGAGAAATATTGTAGATCACTTGAAAGATATGATTATATAAGGCATAATAATAGAAGTCCTTATTGGTTTCCAAGGAAAAGCTATAGTTCTTATTCTCTAGGCTATGATGTTATATGTTTTAGATGTAATAATCCTGGTCATTTTGCAAAGAATTGTAGTACCAAGTTTATGAAATAGGACAAGAGAAATAATTTCTCTCCTAAGAATATTACAAGGTCATTAGCTTTTGGAGACAAGGAAAAACAAGAGAGGAAACAACCTATGAAAATTTGGAGGAGAAAACATGTGCAAGAGAAAGGAAAAACAAAGCTTGTGCATATTGCACAAGAAACATCCATAATTGTTTAAAGGACAAGATGAGGTTAGCCCTGGGAGATAAACATTGATGTATCATTTACCCTCATAGAAAACAAATGAAATAAGTAAAGTTTTTTCTTGTTGGTGCTCTAGTGCTCTATGGTACAATGATTTTGGTGTGAAATTTTATTTTTCCTTGACAGTGACTATATTGGTTTGACAATGATCTTGGTCTTCCTCTTGGTTTACAACAATGGATAGTGACAGTGAAAGTCATGCAATGATATACAATATTATTGTTTCTTTATCCTCAATGGTAACATATAGTATGGAGTAATCTCTTGACAATGTAATAGGTGTTTTGGTACAATGTTGAATGGAGTATTTCAAGGTTTGAATGAGTATCAAGGTTGTATGGATATGTCATATTTAACTTGCATCATGTGAAGATCATAGTGTTTCATCTTGTTAAAGTCTTTGATGATTAGTGGATCTTGTTCATTCATTCTTCTTATGCTTCATCTCAAAGAGTTGCTACTTGAAAAATCCAAAGGAAGCTATTTTATGAAACATGATGCTCCTCTAATAGATGTTCTTCATTCAAAGAATTTGTGATGTAGGTTATCTATGTTAGTTTGGAGCCATGTGTTCATGTTAGAAGTTGCAAGGAGTTGCAAACTTAATTGATGGGGCTTCATGACAAGATAGTGGAATAAAAGTCTTAGACCTGATTAGATTATGAAGTCAAGACCAAAAGGCACAAAGATAGTGATATTTGACAATGTAATGCTCCAATTATGGGCCCGTGTCTCAAGGTGTCTCAAACAAAATGTTTTTCACAATAGTTCAAATGATTTATTATGATCTTGACAGTAAACTCTAGAAAGAATAGTAAAAAGGTGTGAATGGTGACAGTGATTGGTAGATATGTGACAGACATAGACAAAAGATGGTTAGGTGATGGAGTAGTGAAAAGTGAAGGACTATAGGTAGTGTCTTCTATCTTGACACATATATTTATGTGCCAATTCTTGTTGGACTTTTGTGATAGGTACAAAAGTGTATGTAGTATGCTATATTAGTGTTGTTGACAGGGTATGCCAATGCCTATTTTAAGGTATATTTATTCTCTAGATTATTTTTGCAATGAAAATACAATACCCAATGCCAATGATGAGTATCTGGATTTGTGATTGTATCAGTGATTTCATCAAGGTATTTTGGATTATAAGACAGTCAGCTAGGGGGAGTCACAGTGTCATGAGTAATGCATTATTGTAGACAATGTTAGGAGATTCCAAAGAACATAAAAAATATAGGTTTCGTCAAGGTTTAGTGTTGTTATGGACTACAAGATGTCTCCATGGTGGTGGTGGTAATGCTTGGTAGTGCCTCATGACGAACACCTTAAAACAAACTAGTGTTTTGGCAATGAACATCTGACAACTCTTAGTTGGTAAGTGTAGAATCAAACTCTACAGGCCTTGTTAACATTCCTTTAGTCTGTAAGAGTTTTGAAATAGGGTATGACTTCCATAAATGTATAAAAGAAGAAGGTTTGTTGTCAAATAATTTTGTTACAAGTGTCCTAATAGCCATGTTTCATTTGGTTTGATAGTGATTGTATGCTCTTAAGTTTCCTTTTATAGAGATAAGTCAAGTTTTGATGTAAAGGGTCAGTTAATGTTGTTGAGAATGTGTTGATTATGTTCATAGGATAGTAGGATGAAACCGTGTGGTTCTTGTTGTATCAATCATGATCATGATTGGTGATACATTGATAATATACTATTGTGACAATGCCTTTGTCAAGTATTCTATACTGACAGTGGAAAAATGTTTTAAATTTGACATCAGATGCAACTTGCAAGGTTGATAGGGTTTGATTGGTTGGAAAATGGATTTCTTGTAGACTTAACAGTGAAGAGGATACTCTTGTTGTTTTTTCAAACCACAGTAGACTCCATAATCAACAATATCAGTATGCCAAGAGTGTGCTTAGTAGTGTATTCAAGATGGGAGGAGTTGAGTTGATCAATGTTTGTCATTAATGTCAAAAGGTGGATTGGAGATGAGCTGTTGTCATACCATTCTCATGATCATGAGGAGGAGTTGAGTTGATCATCATGATACTCAAGTTGTGCTTTAGGAGTTGTGATGGGATCATGTTCATAAGGCTAGATTGCTTTGGGGTAGTAAGCAATTCTTTTTATATCAACATGTTTTAATCTTCTTATCATGGGGATGACATGTTGTTTTGATACTTCTTGTTGACATTGGTATAGTGAATATCAAATGTTCTTATATAATGGAGGAAAAGTGGAATAATGAATTGACAATAATAGGTGCTCTACCTTCCACATTGATATTATTTTTGGAATAGTGTCTTGAAAGAGATAGTTCATCCATAGAGTGAATCTTGTGCTTGAGATAGATGTTTTGGTGATATTCAACAAAGTTTTGGGTATCCAGTTGGTTTTGATTAACATTTGAACCTTCTAATCTTTGGTAACATTCTTGAGGATAGGTTGATCACATTTTGCACTTACAGTTTATGACAACTTGGTATCTCATTTGAGGTCTTCATTGATAAGGTGATACATGTATATTGGTGACCATTTTTTTTCCACTTGCCAGTTAGGGGGAGTCCATGATGGCAGTGCTTTAATTAGAATGATAATGTGTGATTCTCAGTTCTAGTCAAGGTTTGATGAAAATTTCATCTTGAAGATGTTGATTTGAAGCTAAGGTTTGTATGTTGAGTGAAAGTAGACCACAATATTGGATGTTTGATCTTATCTCAGTCATGAATAATGGATGTTTTGGTTCTTTTATGGTGATCACAGTATGTTAGAAACAAAGAAATTTATATTTTCCATGCTATGGAAGTTCTATGATTTCTTATGCAATGCTCTATTTTCAGTTTTCTTCTTTTAGATCTGATAGTGTTTGTTTCCACTATGATAGTAGTTTGAAATTCTTGGATGGGTATTTTTTGGTTTACTACCCCTTTGAACTTTGGCATTGTTGTTAAAAGGGGGAGAAGAGCATGTGATACATGGTTCATGATATTCATGTTTACATGGTTCATGATATTCATATTTTGGTGTATAGATTCATGGTGCTATTGTTTCTTTGGTAGGGTGCTTCTACAACTACTATTCTTTTAGGTTTGCATAGGCTCATGGTGTTATTCTTCAGGTTTTCACAGGTTCATGATGCTATTCTTTCTTTGGCAGGGTGATTCTATAGGTGCTATTCTTTCAAGTTCTTTGGTAGGTTTGAAATCAATGCCAAAGGAAGAGTTTCTTGAGACCCCTTTTACATTGGTTTTGGCATTGATGTCAAATGTTTATCTTGGAATACATATACATTGAGATGGCATACATTGAAGGGTTAGTGTTATTTGATTGGTATTTGATGGGATGGCATGTTATTCATAAAGATAGTAACCATTACTATGACTTGTGGACCTTGGATCATTTTGGTGTTTGATTAAATTTGAATGCAAATACACAAAGAGGGATGACATATATCATTGGATATTATGAGGTTTACTATATTTATGCAAATAATGTCAAACACCAACACAATAGTGTGTTTTGACTTGCAAGGTAAAAGGTTATAATGCAAGGTCGACATAATGATTCTTTTTGCAAGTTACAAAGTGCTAAAAGTCATGAGATTGTGGATATCGACATCATGATTGCCCTAAAATTTATCATTTAATTTAAAAACAAGCATTATTAACACAACTGACTTAGGGCTTAATGAAACTTGGAGAAGGAGGTGGTATGGTGGCTGGTCTTGGCAGAAAATGGTTTCAGGTCTTCATGGCAGCCACCTTCAAAGCATTCAAAGTGGTGTCGACTTCATAGTGATTCTTTTTAAGTGGTAATATCATTTTGGTAAAACCCTAAGTCTAAGACTCATGTCGATGGAATTTTTCTTTCTGTTTTATGGTTACATTTCATGTCAACTTCATCTTGCCTTATCCATTGTGGTGTTTCATAGTTACATTTCTATATGTGGGTTCATTATTTTGTGTATTTGAACCCTATCACTAGGGCATGCTATGTATATTTTGAGGGTTGTTTGGAGGTATCTTGAGAAAGGTTTTCACCATGGTTTCTTTGTTGTTTACATTCAAATTTTGTTCCATAAGCGTTTATCCTAGCATCCACACTTGGATTTGTTGTTTTTGTCAAAGTGTTACCCTTTACTAGGGTATCAGATCTTATGTCATATCGAAGTTTTTAAAGCCTATGTAAAGGTCGTGTGCTACATTTTTGTGTTAACTTGGAAGCATGGGTTTTATGTCACATTTATATGTGTCTTTTGCTTAATGTTTACATACAGCTTGTACTCTGTGTCGACCATGTATAAAAGGAAGTTTAGTTTGTTGAAAAAAAAGCCATCTCAATGACTTTAGGGGAAATTATGAAAAAGTTTGAATAGGATATATTTGATAGTTTCAGTTAGTGACAAATGGAAACATTATGTGAACTTTTAATTGTTATAAATATAGTGAGATGTTGTTGTTATTGGTTTGATGCTTTCACATAGATATCATGTTGAGTTTATGAGAATAATTTTGAAATTTTGTTTTGCAAAACTATATGAAAAACAGTGAAGTCTATAATCTAATACATTTTGTGTTTTGATGATTTCAATTTAATGAATCTTTAGGACATTGAATATGTTAGGATGGAAAGTAGACATGGGGTAAACCCACAAAATTGGTTTACAATTCCTATGAGGAAGGAAAAGCTGCAAAAAATGCCCCCATGCAAAAGAAATTGGTTTTTGGGGGTTTGAACAAACAATTAGTTCAAGGAAACCCAAAGGGCATGATGTAGCTTCTAAAATTCTTAGGAATTTTCTCTTTACCCCATGGGCTTGGTCTCCATCTTGAACCCTTCTCCCCATGAATGAGTATGGTTTTATTCACAACAGTGTGCAAATGTTATAATTGCAAGTTGACCTGGTTCATCGGTCACCAATCTCTTCAGTCATATATTGAGCCACATTGCACGTTAGTTTAATACCAACCCCATTAGCTCGATGCACCAGTCACCAATTATTCCACCGACTTGATATTTTTCCCTAAGTTGAGTTTTAAATTTTTCCTAGTGACTTAAGCTTAAGTCACTCACCTTCAAAGGCCATATCGTCGTCGACTAAACCAAGTCCTTCCCATTAAATGCTAACATTGTCTGGAGTGTAGGTTTAAAGATTCGAAGATCCAGGATGAAATCTTAGCCGTACCCCGCTAGCTCATGGGTGGTAGGTGCGGACAGATTAAAAACAACGAGCTAGGAAAAAATTAGATGCGTGTCCTTGTACAATCTTGGGACCCACTCCCCACTACCATTCCCATGGTCCAACACCTTCAACGAATAGCCAAGATTAAATTTGGGGAACGATCCTCACCATTCCCCACTGGCTTGTTGGGTGAAAATGAAAGCTGGTTAAGACTAGCGAGATCAATGTGATCTCGACACCTGTCTCGATCTCTTCAGTTCATGAGGAAGGTGGAGCCCGCACACTGAGAAGATATCATCCAAGATGGATGAACACTATTGGTCTTGGACACTTTAGCTAAGCACCGTTGGAAGTCAAAAGTGGTCTAACTAAAACTGGCCACTTGATGTGCCATCTCAGCAGAGAATTGATGACTTATATTTAAAATTGATGAAAGGCATGTGGTAACCATTTTCACTGTGCAACCAACTCGCATTAATGGCCAATCTTTTGTGGATGTGAGAAAATTGATCTCCGTGCGTGTGGAGATTTGATTACTGCTAATCATGAGATGCAATCTGCATATTTTCGTGCACTTCAGAATTAAAAGGTGATAGTACGCATGTCAAATAATTTCTTAGTCTGCGTGTGTGTCTCCATTAAACATTGGTGATCGATATTATCACTCTTTTCAATAAATAGAAGTGATATGTTGCTATTTTCACTATAGCAATTGAACTACTAGGTCCTCAAATTATTCCCACAAATAGAGGTTGTGTGTACCTATTCTCTAGTCACAAAATGAGCAAGCCAACTACTTCGATCGAGCCAGCTAGGAAGACCACCCAATTTCACTCGCAGAGGCAAGGTTTGAGTGTTCTTGGATGTGATTTGGCAGTAAGAATGGATTCCTCTGCTAGCAGATCTCAATTGCACTCACAGAGGCAAGGTTCTAGTGTTAGTAGACATGATTCAATAGTAAGAATGGATGCCTCTGCTGGTAGATCCTGGATTGCACCCACCAGGCGTAGCCGAAGGTTGCAATTTTAGAGTATGGCTGCGGAGAGAGTTGACGACAAAGGAAAGAATCCAGTGTGCAGTCCACTGTTGGAGCAGGAAGAAAGATAAGGTATGGGCGTGGCTCCTTTGGATGCCATAATTCACCCATTTACCTCAAAAATAGCTCGTCGAACAGTAATACAAAGACCGACTCTGACTACGACTAGTACCTTGCAACCTTGGGTCAAAATATGGCCCCTGGTGGGGAGGCATTAACTGTCCTGCCTCTGGCTACTAGGACTCTAAGTGGAAGAGATGTTGTGATGAAGCATGACAATGTCGACGAAGGAGTTGAGGTTTCATCCCCAACCCTCGCCACTATTCGGAGCATCTGTATGTACCAGGGCCGATGTGTGAGTGATAAAAGGCCTTCTAGCCTGTGAAAGGTGATGAATTTTTTGGTGTTGATAATGATTGTTGTGGTGGTGGCTTTTTTTTGTATGCGTGGCACATTTTGGTGTTGGATGTTGACTATGTGCCCTCGTAGTGATATGGATGCCTGCTGTGTTGCAGTATGGATGGCGATAAAGGGGATTTTGGCAGGCCTTTTCATTTTCTCTTTTGGGTGGCTATTGTAGTTTTCATTTTTCCTCGTGTTTAACGTGTTGCTGCATAATTAGTATGTGGGAATTTTTGAAATGCAAATGAAATTCTAGGTGAAATGAAATTTTGTAATAAAATTGCATTTGAGCCTAAAGCTTGTTGTGCTCCCTTGTCTTATAAAAGGGAATCTAGTGCTCATTTTACAAGGGGAGATGAAAATTCTGGTTAGGTTTTGAGTTAGGTGTACACAGGTAGAACAATAGGAATATAATAGATAGTCTATTTTGAGCTTTCAGAAGAACATATGCAAATTATCTTAAATTGTGATACAGATATGACTGATGAACATGAATGAACATATAATTTTGATCTATTTTCTCTCCTTATGTGAATTTTTGTGAATTTTGAATGGAATGTTAATGATATTTTCATTCTTCTTTAAACATTTGTTCAAATGTATGTCTTTGTTTTTTCCTTGATTCAAGATATCAATTAAATGCTTAAATCGAGTTTAAGATTTACAATTATTCATAAGGGATTTGATAAGTAGTTATGCAAAGTTGTTATGAGAGAAATCCATCCCATCAAATTTTAAAGTCATTTCTATATTACTGGTTCTTGTGTATGTGACTCTATTGCCCAATGTAACAAGGCACTGGTCTATTCCTTAATGATTCACATAAAGGGTTGATTAGATAATTGTCTAATGATTGACCTAATGTTAGGATTTAAAGTCACTTTTAAAATTAATCAATCTCGACGCATGTGTTTGTCAACTATCATGTAGAATGTCCTTTTTTTTTATGAATGGGTAAGCAATTTACTTAAAGATCAACCAATCTTACATAACAATTGTAACATAATTATCCTTCATTCAAAATGATTTGTGAAAATGATGTGTTCTACAAAGAATATTCTCAAATGAACACAATAGGATCACCCTCCTTGGTCCCACAGAGCCTAAAGTGCAGAAGATATCAGTCATTCAACTAGATCTTGTTAGTTGGCCAGTCATTTCAGGAATCTTGGACATAGGAGTTGGCTATCCCTTAGATATTTCTTAGGTGTACTAGAAAAACCACCAACAAAATGGTGACTCTGCTAGGGATTGCACTCAAAAAATTGGTTGCAAATTTCCTTGTCAAAGAGTCATTCAAATCTTGAATAATTAATCCTTAAGAGTCATTGCATAGAGTCATATTGTTAGCCATTCTAAATTCAATATATCTGAGCATCCTTGTTCAGATAATCGAGAAGTTATTGGACCTGGAGAAGATTTGTTGCAGCAAAGATCGAAGGATGGGAGTGTGACTTCGTTGGTGGATGATACCTAGAATGATATTTACTCTTGAAGATCTTTCCTCTATGAAAGGAGGTGGTGAATCTTTCCAAAGAACTAGTTCAATTGTGAAGAAGCTTTCCAGATTTGCATAATTTGCAGTTGGGGAGGAGGAATGATACCAGTTGCTACAAATTTCTAGGTATTCTCATAAATCTAGAGCAAGCATTATTATGTTTGACAAAATTTTATGAGAACTTTCAAGACTTCAGATCATAAATGATTCCCTATTAGATGAATTTGCATTAAGATAGGGAATAATAATGGTTCTTCATACTTCTAATGTGTAAAGCCTATAATTATTTTGAGAAGTATGTTATTCTTTTGAATACTACCTTTTAGAGAAGTTCCCTATAAAGGATCATGCACAAGTATGTAGGGTGAAGAAGCCATATCATGCCCTCAAAGGGATTTTGTTATTGTAAGGTATATAACATTGGTTTTTAGTGGTAGTAGAGGTTTCCCAAACTTGATTCCTCATAAGGTTAGGAAATATTTGCCCAAATTCATAGGGAAAAGTTCAGAATCAACCTCTAAACATTTGCAAACCTTCCAAGATGTGATGGGGGATTATGAGATAAGTCATGAAGATGTTGTCATGAAACTCTTTATTCAATCCTTGAAGGATGATGTAGGGATTGGTATTCATATCTACCAGTAGGTTCCATAGCTTCATGGAATCAGTTCATGGCATGCTTTGTTGACCAATTCGGTGAAAGGGTAAATCCAAGTGTGGTGAGAATTTTTTTTATGGAAATTCATATAAGTGAGGGTGAATTATTTCTTGTTTTCAACCTTCGATTTTCAAAGGCAATTAGGGAAATTACAGAAGACATAAGGAAAAATGATGCATAATGTTTGGTTGTATATCTAGGAGCATTTGACAAGAAGATGAACTTCTTACTAAAAGACAAAGAGCCCACAAATTTTCCCCAGGCATATCACATTTCCATTTAAAAAGAGAATAATTTGAGATACTCAATGATGAGGGGACCTATGCCTACTAGTGATAATTCTAGCAGTGCTCAAAGTTTTGAACCAAGTAGATCAGAAGGTAAAAGGATTTGTCAAGGAGGGGATCTCATGAATGTTGTATCCACTTTATTCCCCAGAAATGAAAAATGTGAGCAAGCATCAACTTCACATCAATCAAGGATGGGAAGGTCTGATATAAATTTTTCTATCAGAAAGCTATATGAAATAAAGAGACATGCAAATGAGTCACCATATAATTTATTCTCGAGATTTTTGGATGCTCTGATGGAAATACCCAAGAGTTTCAAACCTAGTGATCTAATGTGCATTAATTTGTTTTGTGAAGCATATATGTCAGGGTCTAGCCAATGATTTGAGGATCTAAAGCCTCATAACCTCAATCAAATAGTGGATTGGATTAATATTGTGGAAAACATTGAGCATGGTCGTCTACCCCTATCTGTTTCTCATGATGTGAGAAATGGTTACCATGTTGAAGAAGATCAAAGGTCAAGATTATTAGGTCAAAGAGAAGCATCAGAATTAGAATAGTTGACTATTGAATGTTGTCATTTCACTAATAACCTAGAGGTGGAAGCCAACATTAGTGCAGATGATGAAGAGGGTGAACATGAAACTAAGGAGGTGGTACCTAATTACCTTACTTGGGATGTTTTAAGTTGTGAGAAAGAACAAGAAATGCAAGATGAAGCCTCACGACTTGATGCAATAGTCAATGAAGGGAATACACTTGATCCCAATGCTATGGTACACATGAGAAATCAAAGTGAAGAGAACGAATTTCAGCAATCTACCATTGAATATGATTCTTTATATGAAGTGGAGATGGAATCCATTGCTTCTAGTAGGGGGTATGTTAATAGTTTTGAGGGTGTGTGTTTCCTAGGTAGTGACAAATTCTCCTCATGTGAAGAATTATCTAAGTATGGGTCAATTGTTGCAAATACCAATGATGAGGAGAATGTTGAGATTGTCTCTTTGTTCCTGAAGGGACTATACTGACTTTAAGTACACTAATAGTTTGAATTGTTGGCATCATGACTTTAAAGATGATGAGATACATCCAATTGATGTATGGAAAAATATTTTATTTGATGAAGATGCCTTGGATAGTGATGTTGCAAATGACAATCCCCATTGGTGTAGGAGTAATCCTCTTTTTGAGGATACCTCTAATGAGTATCTGACAAGTACCAATAATGGATATGTTGTGGATGGTCCATGTAAAGATCATAGTGATGTTGGTACGTAAATAGTCGTGTCAATGAAGATGTCACTTCTAACTTGTTAAGTTCCAAACTGCATGGAAGGTGTGGGGATGCAACATCAATAAAGAAGCTCCCAAACATGGTGTGAGCTCTAGATATGGTGTGGATATCCAAAAGGATGCACATGGTTGCATTGAATTTCCTAGGGTGAAGAGTTGTACACTTGAAAAAACAACTGAAAGTTCAAGTATTCATGTTCCACAGGATGATTGCATGGATATTCCAACAACACTGCCTTGTGTTGAGGGGAAGGAATTACTTGATGATTCTACAAAGGATGCAAATATTACAGTACTTTTTCACCCATGTGAAGGGCAACCCAAAGATAGGTGATTATGAGAATAATATAGGATAGTATGAAGCTACAATGGAGTTATTTGCATATACTCCTTATCTAATGGATTTTATTATGAAACTTATTTCACCTCATGGGGTTAACACCTATGGTAAGTATGCTGACAATAGACCTAGTCATGCTTTCTTGCCTGAATTCACTAAGGATTGGCTTAATTTGAGCCAGAGTGTATATGAGTTTTTCAAGTTTGATGGGCAGATGGAATATGATGGTATACTTCATGGCCGTATAGAATATGAGGGATTCCTTTTTCCTATTCAATTTGATGAGCTTGTAATGGAAAGGGATAAATGTGGCAATACCACTTCAAGTATTATAGGCAGTGTTGATCAAGATAGTGTTGATCACTTGGGATTACATAATACTCATGTGAATTCACTGTAGGATAAACAAGCCACAGTCTTTGATAGAGGGAAGAAATGTCCTTGAAACATTGGGGGCCTGAGGCCTCCATCTTATGGAAATAATTTACAATGTATATTTTGTAAGTAGTGTACATATGTTGGTCTGGTTTGTTGCATTTTGTTGGGTTTGTTTACCTTTTTTAGGTGAGTTCCTTGGTTTTGGTCTTCTACCTTGGTCTGCTTCAACCGGAGATTCTGTCCTCGCCATACCCACCAGGGGTGTGCATCCTTGAGCATGAGCCACTGATGGAGCTTCTAAAATTCTTAGGAATTTTCTCTTTACCCCATGGGCTTGGTCTCCATCTTGAACCCTTGTCCCCATGAATGATTAGGGTTTTATTCACAAGAGTGTGAAAAAATTATAATTGCAAGTTCACCTACTTTTTCAGTCATCAATCTCTTAAGTCATATCTTGAGCCACATTGCACGTCAGTTTACTAGCCTCGTTAGCTCGAAGCACTGGTGACCAATTATTCCACCAACTTGAGCTCTTTCCCTAAGTTGAGTTTTAAATTTTTCCCAATGACTTAAGCTTAAGTCACTTGCCTTCAAAGGTCATATTGTCGTCGGCTAAACCAAGTCCTTCCCATTAAATGCTAACATAATCTAGAGCAAAGGTTTAAAGATTTGAAGATCTAGGATGAAATCTTAGTCGTACCCTACCATCTTGCGGGTGGTAGGTGCCAATAGATTAAAAGTAGTGAGACTAGAAAAAAGCGGACGTGTGTCCTTGTACAATCATGGGACCCACTTCCCACTATTGTGCCCATGGTTTGACACCTTCAACAAATGGATGAGATTAAATCTTGGGAATGATCCTCACCGTTCCCTGCTAGCTTGTTGGGCGAAAATGAAAGTTGGTTAAGAAGTTAGCGAGATCAGTGTGATCTCAACACTTATCCTGATCTATTCAATTCATGAGGAAGGTTGATCCCGCACACTGAGAAGATATCATGCAAGATGGATGAACACTATTGGTCGTTGACACTTCAACTAAGCACCACTAGAAGTTGAAAGTGGTCAAACTAAGACCGGCCACTTGATGTGCCATCTCAGCAAAGAATCAATGAATTATATTTAAAATTGATGAAAGGAACGTGGTAGCCATTTTCACTGTGCAACGAGCTCACATTAATGGCCAAACTTCTACGGATGTGAGAAAATTGATCTCTATGCGTATGGAGATTTGATTACTGGTAATCATGAGATGCAATCTGTAGATTTTCATGCACTTGGGAATTAAATGGTGATAGTACGCATGCCAAAGTTGTCCACGCATGTGTCTCCATTAAACATTGGTGATTGATATTATCACTCTATTCAATAAATAGAAGTGATATGTTGCTATTTTCACTATAGCAATTGAGCTACTAGGTCCTCAAATTATTCTCACGAATAGAGGTTGTGTGTATGTATTCTCTAGTCACAAAATGAGTGAACTAGCAGCTTCCATCGAGCTAGCTAAAAAGACCACCCAATTTTTCTCTTAGAGGTAAGGTTCGAGTGTTCTTGGATGTTATTCGGTAGTAAGAATGGATTCGTCTACTAGCAGATCCCAGATTGTGCCCACCAGGTGCAATAGGAGGTTGAAATTTTAGAGTATGGCTATGAAGAGAGCTGACAACAAAGGAAAGAATCTAGTGCAGTCCACTATTAGAGTGGGAAGAAAGATAAGGTATGGGTGTGGCTCCTTTGAATGCCAGAATTGACCCATTGACCTCTCAAGTAGCTCATTGGATAGTAAGACAAAGAATGACTCTGACTATGGACAACACCTTCAAACCTTGGGTCAAAATCTAGCCCTTGGTAAGGAGGTATTATTTGTCCCGCCTCTAGCTATTAGGACTCCAAGCAGAAGAGATGATGTGATGAAGGATGACAAGGTCAAGGAAGGAGTTGAGGTTTCATCCCCAACCCTCACTACTACTCAGATCGGTCATGTGTACCGAGGCCAATGTGCAGGTGATAAACAACCTTCTGGCCTGTGAAAGGTGATGAAATTTTTGGTGTTGATAATGACTGTTGTGGTGGTACCTTTTTTTTTGTATGTGTGACACATTTTGGTGTTGGACATCGAGTATGTGCCCTCGTGGCGATATGGATTCCTAGTTCGTTGTAGTATGGATGGAGATAAAGGGGATTTTCGGGGGCCTTTACATTTTCACATTTGGGTGGCGGCTATAGTTTTCATTTTTCCCTGTGTTCAATGTGTTGTTGCATAATCAGTATGTGGGAATTTTTGAAATGTGGATGAAATTCTAGGTGAAATGAAATTTTGTAATGAAATTGCATTTGACCCTGAAGCTTGTAGTGCTCCCTTGTCTTATAAAAGGGAATCCAGGGCTTATTTTGTAGGGGGGGATGAAAATTTTGGCTAGGTTTTGAGTCAAGTGTACATGGGTAGATTGATAGGAATAGAATAGATAGTCTGTTTTGAGCTTTCAGAAGAACATACGCAAATTATCTTAAATTGTTATGCAGATATGACTGATAAACATGAATGAACGTATAATTTTGATATATTTTCTCTCCTTATGTGAATTTACGTGAATTTTGAATGGAATGTTAATGATATTTTCATTCTTCTTTTAACATATGTTCAAATGTCTGTCTTTGTTTCTAACTTGATTCAAGAAATCAATTAAATGCTTAAATGGAGTCTTAGATTTACAATTATTCACAAGGGATTTGATAAGTAGTTATGTATCAAAAAGAGTGAACTCCAAAATGAAAATTTGTTATGAGAGAAGTCCATCCCATCAAATTTTAAAGTCGTTTCTTTATTACTAGTTCTTGTGTATGTGACTCTATTGGCCAATGTAACAAGGCACTGGTCTATTCCTTAATGATTCACCTAAAGGGTTGATCAAACAATTCTCTAATGACTGACCTAATGTCAGGATTTAAAGTCACTTTTAAAACTAATCAATCTTGACGCATGTATTTGTCAACTATCATGTGGAATTTCCTTTGTTTTGATGAATGGGTAAGCAATTTACTTAAAGATCAGCCAATCTTGTAGTAATTGTAACACAATTATCCTTCATTCAAAATGATTTGTGAAAATGATGTGTTGTGCAAAGCATATTCTCAAATGAACACAATAGGAACACCCTCCTTGGTCCCACAGAACCTAAAGTGCAAAAGATCTTAGTCATTCGACTAGATCTTGTTAGTTGGCTAGTCATTTCAGGAACCTTGAACATAGGAGTTGGCTATCCCTTAGAGATTTCTTAGGTGCATTAGAAAAACCACCAACAGGGGGTTTGCTAGAACCCCTCTTTGAGCGAACCCATTAAATGCCCTGTCCCATATTTCTTGGGAAAAAAATAAAGAAAAGGGTTGTTGAAAGGGGGTTCACTCAAACCTTGGTTCGAACGAACCTCCAAGGGCTTTTGCTCGAACCCCCCTTTTCACCCCTTCTCCCCCTCTGACACCAAAAAACTCCAAAATTTTTCCCTTCAAAGCTCGAGTTGAGGATGAAAATGGAGGAGACTTCATAGACCCAACTAGATGATGGTAGTCCTCAACACAAGCTATCCAATGAATATAATTTTAATATGTTTTGGTTTTATTAGGTATTTGTTTTTTTAGTTTGATTGAACATAGGTTTTTCACCAAAAATCAAGCTCTTTGTTTTGCACATGTGGAAAAATAGTAGATTATCATTTTTTTTTGAAAAATATGAGTGCACTAGATATTAAAGTCCTTGATCCAACAAAAAAAATTGAATTTTGATACATACAAAAAAAGTTATGTTGTATATAGTTTGCCTATGTCTAAATTATAATTGGTTTGACTTTGAAACTTGATTAAGGAAAAAATTCCAGTAAAACACTATAAAACAAATTGGAAGCACTAGATATCATAGTTACAAATCTTAATTCAAAAAAATTAGAATTTTATCCTTCATGGAAAAAAAGTTATGTTGTATACGGTGAGCGTCACTCCTTGAAAATGGTTTTTACTGAAAAAAACTAGTTTTTGAAGGAGATGGAAAAAGAAGTGCAATCTAATTCCAATTTTTTTGAAAAGAATATATTTAGAATCTATAGAAAAAATTTCACAAATCACTAGTTTGCATCATCTTCAAATTCCTCATAGTTTAGCTGCTATAGGTGCCCGAAAGTGAAGATTTAGTTAGAAAAAATCAGTTTAGTGTCCAGTTTGGCCAAAAATTGTAAACCAGTATTGTGGGATCACCCAATGCTATGTAGTGAAATGGAGAAATCCTTTGTAATTGATTTATTCATGATAGATAATGTGTTGTAAAAGATCATTTTAGTGAGACAAGTTTGATCTTTTGGTAGTGAGGATTTTCTAGTGAGGCATTCTGTAGCTAGTGAGGCTTTGCCAGTGAGGCATTTTGATAAGCCAGTGAGTCATTTTATGAGTGGTTTTTCATCCCTATGAGGGTTTTCAACTCATGAAAAATATTGTGTTATGATTCTTTTGTGGATCCATTTTGGTCTTGTTGTTTCCTTTATTTACATTGCAACATTTGAGTTTGCATATTGTTTAAGAATTTGAAGCTTGGTTATCACATATGATTATATTCTTGAAACTGAACATTTTTTTTTTAAGAGTTTAAGTGTTTTGATGAATCATTAAGTTGAAATTGATTATTGAAACACTGATTCACCCCCCTCTCAGTGCTTCCATACTCCAACATAAGTTTCTTTTCATTTAGATTATTGCTAAAAGAGGAGGTAATATTAAATATAGTGTTCATTTGCTATCTGATTTTTGATGATATATGAAAAAATTTAGTGTTCTTATCCCTATCTTTGAGCCACGTTTCTTTGGATTTATGTCTCTAATATATCTCCTCTCTTTAAAACAAGATCTATTATAGTTCTAGTTGTATTTTATTTTGCAAGTTCAAAGAGATATGGTTCATTGCACATCATACGATTTGATCATTGATCCCATCAAGTTGATCCTAAAGAGATATTTTATGCAAAAAGATATTTTTGAAATGTTGCTCATTCTAGGATTTAATTTGTTGTTATATATATATTAACTTATTTGCTAGATGGAAAATTTTAGAGCCGGTGATACAAGGTGCATTTTACCACCAACAGGTGAGTTGAGGTAGGAAATGGGGATCTCTCAACCACATTTCCTAGAACTTGAAAGATGATATTGGGTGGGGTGTTTGTGAAGCTAGGGCCAATTGTATGGGGAAGTGGTCTTAGCCTGAAAATTAAAGTACAAAATACTCTAGAGGGGCTATTTTTGTATCCCAATCTACCAAGATTAGAAGTCTATCCAATCATTATATAATTAAGTAGGAATATTTATGCATGTGTGTCCATGTAAATGTTCCACTTTGGGTTCTGGTGTGAAGTCTTTTGTGTAGTCACATAAACATTGATAAGCCTTTTAAGTCTTAGAAATAATACCTTCCAAAGAAACTTTTTCCCAAATTTTGATGTAGGCATGTATAATCATTGATAAGCTAGAAACTTAGGTCAAAAGAAATTATATCCATGAGCATAGAATGTTGCATTGAGATGATTAGTTCCACCTAGGTATTTTTGTCATTCAACATCACTGTTAGGCCCTCTAAAGCACATTGTGTTGGAGAACATGTATAAATTACCATTTTTTTTCATTTACTGAAGACTACTTACAATGTTCTAATTCCTTATGTTTATGAAAACCCATAGGAGTTTATGTTCATTGGATGCAAACCAAGTGTTCACTAGGACCAGAGGATGAAACTCCTTTGGTTCTTGAGGTAATTCATAATTAGGGATTGCAACTAAGTTTCAAGGAATTTGTAAGGAAGTTAATAATATTATTATCGATATGTGGTAGCATTGTGCATAATTTTGGAGTAGTCTTAGTGAATTGTAATTGATATATCCTATATGGATGCAATTCAAAAGTCTATTAATATTTCCAATTAATCTATGTGTTCATATGTTGTTAATTTAGTTCAATCTATAGATTAGTCTTTATGTTAAAATTTTGTGTTAGAGACATTGCATTTCCGCCAAAATAACATGATGTTGTGCACTTCCATAGGAACCTTAACCTGGACCTATTTTATCATCACATCTTGACTTTGAATGCCACATGCTACTAGTCATTGTTGCATAGTTTTGAAACCACCACCTGGTTGACTAATAAACATATAGAGCTTTCTATCACTTCAAATTTATTACATTTTGAACACATCTTTTGAAGACTCTAGAATATGATAGTACATACATGTGTATAAATACTCCCCATTTAAACCACAAAGCAAAACTCACCTCCAAGAAGAAATAGTGAACATAATCATATTGCTAGAGAAATCTCTGTGCCCTAAGAAACTTAACTGAAACATTTTAGATCGAACTTTTGGATCACTTCTATCAACATGAGTGGATGTAGTATGATACTAAAAACAATTCTAAACTAATTTTATTAATATAGCTAGCAATATATACTTCCAAAACTCAAAATTATATGAAAATACAAATTACATTTAATTATCACTCATCTTCAGTCATCAATGAACTCCTTTAACATCAATGACAACTTTTATTCAACAATATCCCTGTTTGTCAATGATGGAAAATAGAAAAATGCTAGCCATACAAGAAGACATATCTATTTGGATCAAGAAATAGCCTCACATCGATTCCAATTTTCTCCCCTTAGAAGATATAGAATTTTGAGTTCCGTTTATCCCCTTAGTGAATATAGTATTTGAGTTCCATTTCTCCCCCTTTGACATGAATGGTAAAGATAAATTGAAACCTATTTCTTGGAATCCCTACCAACATTTCTAATTCTCTGCTCAATCTAGAAACATATTTTCCAGATAGACTCCCCCTAATTCCATACCATATTTCTTCTGAAATGCTTTAAAATACTATCAAGCCTTCTTGTGGTAGGGAGACAAAGATCCCCCTCAACCTATGTTTCCTCTTGATTCAAGAGGAGGGAGTAATGAATCCTAACTTCTTCTAGAGAAAATCAAAAGTATCCTTAGGAAGTATTCTTGTGAAGATGTCTACTACTTTCTCCTTGGTTTCCACATACTCTGGAACTTCACTTCTTTTTTTGTAAGTTCCTTCTTTCTTAGAAAACGATACTTGATTGCAATATACTTTTTCCTTGAATACATTACCAGATTCTTTGAAATGTTTATAGCACCGGTATTATCACAAAGAATGAAAATAATATCATCAAACTCAATCTTCATCTCCTTCAAATTTTGTTTCATCCATAATATTTAAGTGCAACATGAAGCTGCCATAATGTATTCTTCTTCTACTATAGATAAGGGAAATAAATCTTGTTTCTTGCTTAACTAGGATGCAAGGCTATCACTAAGAAAGAAATATCCACCACTTGTACATTTCCAATCATCTATGCTTCTTGCCCAATTATCATTTGTGTATGTACTCAGAGTGAAATTTTCACTCTTAGGATACTACTTGAACCAAAATCCATTTTAGCCTTCAGATATCTAAATATTCCTTATACTGCTTTGACTTGAGTTTCTTTAGATGTTGCTTGAAATCTAGCCACCATTCTAACCACCTGTATTATATGCGGTCTACATGTATTCGCATACAATAAACTACCAATCATGGACCTATACAAGGTCTGGTCTACCAAATCAGATTCATCATATTTACTCAACTTATATCTAATAACCATAGGTGTAATTACTAGTTTGCATTCTTCTATCTTCAACTTACTTAACATTTCCTTTATGTATTTATTCTAAGAAATGAATATACCTCTATTTGATTGAGAAATCTATAAACCAAGAAATAAAAAAAATTCACCAAGCATTAACATTTCAAACTCACTCTACATTGCATTTTGGAACTCCTTACACATATCATCATTGTATCCACCAAAGATAATTTCATCAACATAGACAACAACAATCAACAACTTATCTCCCTCTATTTTTATGTATATGTTTTTTATCTGCTCTACCTCTCTAGAATCTTTTCTATTGTAGATACTTATCCAACTTGGAATACCATGCTCTAGGTGCCTATTTGAGATCATAAAGATCCTTCTCTAATATGCACACAAAATCCAAATGATCTAAAAATTGAAAGCCTTTTAGTTGCTCAATGTAGAATTCTTCTAATTGTAATTGTACATTTAGAAATGTAGACTTCACATCCATCTGATACATCTTCAAATTATTGAATGTTGAAAGCACCAAAAACATTTTGATTGCTTCTAGTTTTGATACCAGAGAAAATGTTTCCTCTAAGTCAATTCCTTAAACTTGAGCATATGTTTTACACACA
>VDFB02324490.1:0-24782 GCA_007258455.2 Sequoia sempervirens | reverse complement strand
CTAATTTCCAAACTTCAAGACCTAAGGCCATCAAGTAGGCTTCCATCCTTACTTTCAAAATTTTATTATTAAATCCATCAAAGAGTGGTGCATTATTGGTAAATAATCCTTCTTGAGCCACTGAGTAATCTATCCCTAATCTACCTCAGGCTATTAAGCTTCTTCAATGGAGCTTGGCTCTTATACCAATTGAAGAGTACACAATATATGGAGAGGGGGGTGAATTAGTAGATCAAATAAATTTAAAACTCTTTAATCCAACACTTATGTTAATCAATCAAACAACTACATATAATTAAGCAACAACATAAGAACATATATGATAGCACTAGATGTATGTGGAAGCCTAAGATGGGAAAAACCACAATGAGAATAGTTCTTTGGAGCTAGTATCCAAATCCAGCCTCACAAAGCAAGAATATAAAAGGGAATTTACAATATGAAGTAGACACAACCTACCAGAGACACCAATCCCCAATACAATGATATGAGTACCAACTCAATGAGTAAAACACCAATCTTACAAAATTACAAAGATAAATCTTGTGGACTTTCAATGATAATTACTCAGCTTACATATAGTTTGAACTTAATTTAGAAACTCTACTACACTCCTTAAAACCT
Source organism: Sequoia sempervirens (assembly GCA_007258455.2). Classification (NCBI taxonomy): domain Eukaryota; kingdom Viridiplantae; phylum Streptophyta; class Pinopsida; order Cupressales; family Cupressaceae; genus Sequoia; species Sequoia sempervirens. The sequence continues at coordinate 24,158 of VDFB02324490.1, read as the reverse complement.
TTTGATGATGGTACACAATGATTTTGATGCTTCACATTAAATAAAACTCAATCACACACAAGTATATTCACTCATCAACTTCTCTTAAATAATCCTCACAGACTACTACACATAGCTGCACAAATATATGATAATTATATATTAGACATCACATTAACATTACTCCTTGTTCAGCACATGCCTACAATTAACCAGGATGACATAAGGTGGACCTAAATTCAAATTACGGGTATGTGCAGTATCATGATGGCCAAAAAGTGGCGATATGATGGGTATATGTGTAGGGTATGTGGCTGATGACCTTTTTTACCCAAAATTGATGAAACAAAAAGGGTTTTTAAAAGAGATTCTCAGCTTTCCACCAATATAAATTATGTTTTACTTTGAATTTAATAAATAATTATTATTCATTTTCTACTTGAATTACAACTAAAGTCCTAATTGATAGGTTGATTGAAAAACATCCATAGCTTTCAAATGATATAACATTTTTTGAATCCAAAACATGCGTCACATTCTATGCTTTGCATACTATAGGATTAAAAAATAATGAATTTCATGAAGTTTTGACCAAGTTAAAGTGGTCAAACATATGAGTTTTAATATTTTAAAAATTTGTAATAAAAAATCATAATTAATTATTTACTTGGAAAAAATTACAAAAAAATATGCATCACATTCATACATGAGTCCTCTACTTATATCTAAAATATTATAAAAACATATTATCATTTTATTGTGGTTAGGGTGGTCAGACAGACACCTACTTCTTATTTTTCCCCTAAATTTTAAGTACTACTACATTGAAATTTCAAATTTTCACCAAATAGATTTTAAAAAATAAAAAATAAACCTAGTAGTTTAGAAATTACATTCAATTTTCTACATACTTTATTCTTACATATTTTTGAAATAATATAGATAAATTATTCAATTTTTTATAGCAAGTTGCCTAACTCTGATTTTTCTGAATTTTTTGCCACTTAAGGGCTTGTTTTTTCCATGATGATCTAGCACATACCCTTACAAGAAATGTATAATAGGTCAGTCCTAAATTAAATTAAATTTCCACCAAAAGAACATGATTCCATGTGCTTCCACAAGAACCTTAATCTAGACCTATTTTATCATCACACACTAACTTTGAATGTTGCACACTACTAGCCATTGTCGCAGAGTTTTGGAACCACCACCTGGTTGACAAACAAACATAGAGATCCTTCTGTCACTTCAAATTTCTTGCATGCTAAACATATATTTTGGAGACTCTAGAATATGATAGAAAATGTGTAGAAGTACTCTCCATTCAAATTGCAGAGCCAAACTTGCATTCAGGAATAAATATTGAACATAATTATATTGCTTAATAAATATCTTTACCTTGAGCATCTGAATTGAAATGTTCTAGATCATTTCTATCAACATGAGTAGATGTAGTATGATACTACAAAAAATCCTAAACTCATTCTATTAATATATTAGCTAGAAATATATACTTCCACAACTCAAAATGATATGACAATACAATTAGCATTTAATCCTCATTGATCTTTAGTCATCAATGAACTTGTTTGAGATTAATGAAAACTTTTGTTCAAAAAATTGAATCTTATATCCATGCTACTAGATACCTCTCAAGAGGCTAAGTTGAGCTCACCATGAATGAAGTATTGGTGATGTTTGGTTGGATTAGGGAGAGAGATAAAACTTAGATTCCCTTGATATGACAAGTAAAATATCTCAAACTAATATAATAGACATATAATCCATTCCTTCACTCAAAATTTATATAATTTTTACTCCCACTCCATTTAATTTGTAATCACTCATGAATTAAATTAGGTACATTAATTTATTAGCTATGAATTGGTTTTAACTTATGAATTATACAAACAAACCAAACTTGATCCTAACTCTAAACCATAGAACTAACTTTGGTTTCATGGTAATGGAGAAGCATATCCTTAAAATATCTATCTATTTTACTATATTTTTGAATGACAAAATTTCCTTTGTACATTCATATCTTTTCTTATTAATCCCTCATGATTAGAATGTTGGTGATTATCTTAATGATAATTGATGAGAAATATTTGGTTTAATTTATAAGTAAGAGAGGAGGATTGAAGAGATACTGATATTGAAAAGAAATATTTATTAGGAAGAGTCATGTAGGATATTCCCAATACTTTTAGTATATAAACTTATGAATAAGTTCAAGCATATGGCTCATAAGAAGGTGATGCTTGACACATAAGTCAATAAAATACCCATAGTATTAATTTAAGCCATTGACTATGTTAGATTTACTCATGCAAGAGTTAAAACTTATGTTAGCCAAGGTTGAATCTCTATTTATTCATTCCCTATTGTGAAGAGAGGGAAAATTATAAAGTTGTATTGTGACAAAGGAAGGAAATATACTCTATCTTGAGGACAAAAGGTAATGCATTCTACTATAGGTGAAGTGTAATTTGTAAAAATAATTTCATGATTAAAGTTCAATCTACAATGTGAAAATTGCCTAGTATGCATGATTTATATCCTCATTAGTATAGAAGACATGGCCTTATGAGTAACATCATTTCCTCTTGGCTACTAATATAGTGATGAAATGCTTATTCTTTAATTATATTTCCTAGATCTAAAGAGAGAAGGCATGCTAAGATCCATAGGGAAATGCATAGTTGCTTGAGATAAAACTCTCTTGACCTCAAATAACCGATTAGCCTTGAAATGTTACACTACAAAGTTTGTAATCTCCTCTAACAACACTCCATGATCCTTGAAACAAGAATTTCTTAAATTCAAACACTTCAACTTATGTAATGTAAACTTCTATAAGTTAAAAGAGAATATAACACATTTATGAAATAATAAAAAAATCCATAATGTAAAAAGAGAATTTAACCCATGAAACTACAATATGTAATCATACAAAAGCCTCGTAAGTGCAGCCCGTGATTTTTTAATAGTCTCACTCTCCATTTCAAGTGAGAAAATGATTGTCTAATGCTTAAGAGTACCACATGGATTTTGTGTACTTGTTTGAAAAAATGGTGACATGAATGAAAGCCATGACAATAGCTTATGAATTGCAATGGGTTTATTTTTTCTATATCTAAATATATAGATTTGAGTAAAATTGGTAATATAGGACTATTATGGTGGCTATAATTTATATTTGAATAAGACATATATTATTTATATATGTCTTAATATAGAACTATTATGGCGGCTATAATTTATATTTGAATAAGACATATATTATTTATATAGTTGAAATTTTAACAAAAAAGTTAATGCATAGAAAATGTGATAAAATATAAATTATAATTTTATTCATGCATTGACCAAGAGAAACCATAAGAAAATTAGGTAAATATCAGTTTCAAAATTATTAAATAAAAAAACTAATTAAAAAATTAAATTGTTCAATTTTTTAATTCTAAATAATAATTGACCGCACTAAATTACTTCCAGTAAATAATTAATTAAACTAATAATATTCTAATAATTGTTATTCAAACCAATTATTTGGACCCCTATTCCTTCGGGTTGTATTTATTTGGAGAGAACTGAGTCAAATTTCACTTAACACGTGCGTAGTTGCTGAAGAAAAACTAGAATTCGGAAATGTTTTAAGTTAACAAATTTGACCATTAGAAATCGGCAACGTTTTCAAGTCCACAACTCATTTTTTCTGGTCTACAGAAATATTTCTTCCATTTTGCGCAATCTGTAATGAGGAGAAACAGTGGACGAAGGAATGGATTGGTCCCTGAAAGACAACTTAGCATTCAACTGTTTGAAGCATTTCATTTTAGCTCTTACTATGCTCATTCTCCAGCGCAATTGCTATTTATTGGTTGCTGCTTCAGACACCCTCACTTTGGGGGATTCTCTGAGGGAAAACCAGACACTTATTTCAAAGAATGGCTCTTTTGAATTGGGATTTTTTAGTCCTAACGGAACCAGCAACTGGTATGTTGGCATCTGGTATGCTCAGATCTCAGAAAAGACCGTCGTTTGGGTGGCTAACAGGGAAACTCCCATCAAAGACATGCCGGGCGTTTTGACGCTCTCTACATCTGGTTATCTCACCGTATCTGATTTGCAGGGAAAAATCTTCTGGTCCAGTAATAACACTCAGCAAGCTAAGGCATCCAGAGCTTCCATACTGGACACTGGTAATTTTGTTGTTTTAGGCACCCAAAATACTTCTGAGATTGTATGGGAGAGCTTCGCAAATCCCACAGATCATTATATGCCTACGATGAAATTTTGGAAAGGTTTGAAATTAAACTCTTGGAAGAGTTCGCTAGATCCAGCGCCTGGGCCCTTCTTTCTCCAACTGCATCCATCCCCAGGAAAGAATGGCTTTTTGCTGCAGTATAAAAATGGATTTTCATATAACAGTTGGGGAGAGTGGACTAGTAAATCTTACACCACCATATCAGAGACAGGATCTGAAACCTCGTTTGAGGCAGAAGTGGTAGAGTTTTCTCCGACAAGACTGTACCGCACATATAAGCCTACGTCCAAATCTAGTTCGACGGTGTTGCTGAGATCAGTTATCGACCGGAATGGTGAGGCATCAGCCTACTTTTGGGCTAATAATAATTGGAACCTGCTTCGTAATGCACCCCAATCAAGTTGCGGCGTGTATGGTGTATGCGGGGCTTATGGAGTGTGCTTCACCCAAGGAGACATTGAGTTATGCGACTGTGTGCAAGGCTTTCAGCCAAGAGACCCTACTGCCTGGCGTTCTCAGGAGTGGTGGTCAAGCGGTTGTGTTCGGCGTACTCCATTAAACTGCTCCAGTGACACAACAGATGGTTTCCTCCAAATCAGTAATATTACCTTGTTTGATGAAGAAGCTGTTCAATATAGTCAAGAGTCGACTCTTCTAGAATGTAAAATTGCTTGTCTCAACAACTGCTCCTGCACGGCCTTTGCTTTCAGTAATTATATTCCTTCTCTTTGTAAATTGTGGTTTGGCGATTTGTTAAGCCTGCAGGCTGCTGCTACTTCTCTCAGCCAGCCCTTATTCATTCGATTGGCTGCTTCTGATGTGCCACAGTTGTCACCCATCGTAGGAAGGAGCAGCAGAGTAGTTGCGCTCTCCATTTCAATTCCTTTGGGCGTTGCTGTAATGGGTACTCTGTTTTCATTGTTTATTCAGCGCAGGCGTGGAAGACTGCTTGACACAATCAAGGATTACGACACACCAATATCGCTCAGAACATTCACCTACAAAGAGCTCAAAATTGCTACCAACAATTTCGCCCATAAGCTGGGAAAGGGAGCATTTGGCACTGTCTTCAAAGGAACTCTGCCAGACACTACACTTGTGGCCGTGAAAAAACTAGAGAGTTCTGCACGAGCAGAAAAGCAATTCCGTGCGGAAACAAGCACCATTGGAAACATACATCATGTGAATTTGGTGAGGCTCCGAGGATTCTGCGCTGAGGGATCTGAAAGAATACTTGTTTATGAGTACATGCAGAACGGGTCTCTCGACGCTTACTTGTCCCGCAAGTCTAAAGAAGCAGACAAGGTGTTGGACTGGAATACCAGATTTGGAATCGCTTTAGGCATTGCAAGAGCGTTAGTTTATCTCCACGAAGAATGCAGAGATCGTATCATCCATTGCGATATCAAGCCAGAGAATATTCTTCTAGATGCGGATTTCTCTCCGAAAGTGGCTGATTTTGGGCTGGCAAAACTTGTTGGCAGAGATTTCAATAGAGTGCTGACTACAACCAGAGGAACGAGAGGTTATTTGGCTCCCGAGTGGATCTCCGGCCACCCAATCACAGTTAAGGCGGATGTATACAGCTTCGGCATGACCCTGCTCGAAATAATCTCAGGGCAACGAAATATTGATTTGAGTGTGCCGGATTCAGTGTTCTTTCCGACGTGGGCAGCAACTAAAATTGAGAAGGGAAACATAATGGGCATTTTGGATGAAAAGATTGCAGACAAAGCAGATGTGGAAGAGGTGAGAAGAGCAGCTGTGGTGAGCATTATGTGCATTCAAAAGGATGACAATGGGAGGCCGAGCATGAGCCAAGTTGTTCGGATGTTGGAAGGCATATCAGAGGGTCCCTGTTAGTGCACGTCGACGACTAGTGACAAGAGCAACACTGACAACAGAATAAAATTGAAAACAGAGCATCGCTGACTTTTCCAGGCATTATATACGAATTCTTGAGGGCTATTTCTTGTACAAATTCTTGTGCTCAATAATGCAAAAGATATTTAAAAAAAAAATTAAATGATAAATTTGTAATTTGTTTGAGTTATTTCTTGAAATGAATAAAATAAGTGTCATGTAATGATAAGTATCTATCTTCGTAGTATTGTAAAAATAGTAATTGCTGGATAGATGATAGAGAAGTTATGGTGTATTATCTTGAGATTATTAATTCTGGAAAGATTATAGTTGTTCATGTTAATGTGGGCTTCATGTTTGATTCATTCCAGGCACAAGTATAACTAGTATAGTTGAGGTTGAATTTGTTCAGTAGAACAAATATTCGTTAAAAAATCTGTTGTGTTATGGTTATGTTATATTCTTCCTGCAAACTCTACACATTTTTCATTACTATTTCGTCTAATTCAACAGGGGTACACTTTCATTCCATAGTTGCATGCAGTCATGCTGAGACTTTTGAAAAGCTTGCCCATCAAACCAAAGATACATTACATGACTTGCAACATTCTACCAAAGATGAAGCTTCTAGTGGAAAGATGGTTGAAGATCTCTTTAAACAATTTGAGGAGCTCAACGAGATCACAAGTCAAGATTTTCCCTTTGTAAAGAATGCATGTTTGTGTTTTCTTTTTGTAGCGTGGAGTTAATAACATGGTTTGGGTTAAGTTTGGGCCTATTCTTTGTATTTTTAAATATGGGCCAAGCTTGGATATATTTAATTATCACAACAACACAACCTTGTCACATGCCCACTGATGTTATGAGATGCCTTATTACAATGGAAGGTTTTAAACTTGGTTCATGCTGTTAGGTTATTACCATTAGGTCAAACCCCTTCAGGACAACACTGTGTCTTTATGTTTTTTAATATTCTTTTACTAATTCTTCTGAAATAAAGATGTTTTTGTCTTTGTAGGAGAGCTCATGTTTGTTTCAACAATTTATTAGACAGTTTTACGAAATTGTTCAGAGACCCACATAGAGTTAAGCATTAGTAAATGCAATGGAGGTCATTTTGACCCTTTTATCCAACACCCATGCATCATAATTTATTTTTGTAATGAATTTTTATTTTTAGAAAGCATGGAATAAATATATCGTCTAAAACTAAACTTCAATAGTTGTGTTGTTCCAAGGTTCTTGTGATTTTGCCATTGTGGATATGAATTGATTTATTGAGGGGATGGTGGGCCACTTGTCATTATTTTAGTATACACATTTCCAAAAATGGGTAGGTAAACAATATGGAAATGGGAATATCCATAGGAGATGTCTCTCTTCTAAGTCTGGCATATCTAGAATGCATAAGTTCCTTTTGATGATAGACATTTTCTTTTAAAATAAAAGTACATTCAACATACAAATCTCTAAAATATCAAAATATCCTACGATCATTGTAAATTGTCATCTTTGGATTCGAATGTAATCCTTTGTGTTAAACCCAAAATTTCAAATTGAAAGGTCAACAATATGCAAGTTACAACTTGCAAGAGAATTTTTTTTCAAATGCACCAATTGGATTAAACTGTGGTTGATATTTTGGGTATAACTATCCTTGTAACTATATCTTGAATGGGTTAAGATCAATGTTTGGTAATTTCATAAGTTCCTTAGTTTGCTCCTCAATGTCAATTTGGGAGCGTAGGCTTGTGAAAGATATTGGGGTTGTTTGCCTAAGGGATGAACCTAGAAAGCCAAGTGGGGATGGATGTAGCTACATGCAAATTGCATTTGTTTAGAAATATGGTTTTTAGACCTCCTGTCACTTGTGTGACAGGAACCCAAGCTGAATAGTTTACGACAAAAGAAAATTAACACTAACTAATAAAACATAAATAATAATTCTTATTGATACTAAAATACCAGAAGCAGATGAATAAAAAAATGTAAAAGTGCTAAATAAAGTTCACACATATTAATAAGCATTCCAATTAACACTTGTCTAGAATAATATACTAAACCAATTTATACAAAATAGTGAATGCATTGATTAAATCCGATTTGCAAAGTGAACTGCTAAATCAGATATACCTATAGCATGATATAAACACATCAATCACCAATACATCAAATAGTAATTAACAGTATATTAAATAGCACAATGATTAAAGATCAAAACATATTTAAAACTGAGAAAAGTCTCATTACCACACAATGCACGAATGCTACAACTAGTCACTGGGCGATCAAGGAAGTGGGCCTTGCCTTCTCCGATTTCTGGTGAAGAAACAAAAGCTTACTTTACTCTACTCAATGCTTATGCAAAACAAGATTTCAAACTCTAGTCTTTCTTTAATCAAAAATACTTACAAATATATTACTGATTACTATCTCAAGTCTTAGCATACATATATATATAGAGAGATCATATGTCGCTGAGTTCTACAAAAAGCTAACCAAAATGGTATATGATTGTTTGGATTGTTATGGCCTACAACCAACAACCTTTAAAAGCTTCTTAACAATAGATTTATAGATTTAACATTGTTTTGAAAAAAAAACTTTACAACGAACTTTAATCATAAGTGGCACATGACTCATGAATCAGTTCTTGTCCTCAGTCCACCGATGATCCTATTGCTCCCACACATCATCCACCTAATCATCCCCTATTTTTCATAGTCACAAGGATAATTAGTAAATAATTAAAGGTTTTGATATATCCTCAAGTTTCTATCCTCTCTTTGCATTTTATTAAATATCCCTACTTCATTAACAAATAGTGATAGGAACTACAAAGGATTCTATAGGGACAAAGAGGTAAAAAGGTAAACAAAAGGGGGAAAAATAAAGACACATTTATCCCTCATCATGCACCAAGAAAGGTTTTTGACTCTTTCCTTCCTAAAGGAATACAAATGGATTAGTGAATTGTTGTGTCTACTTTCAATTGGATAGTCTATAGTCCTCATTATTTATGGGTAGATCTGTAAAATGAGAATCTAAAGTTTCTTTGTTCTAATGTATCTAACACAAATAAAAAATGAATAGATATGAAGTTTCCAACATACTTGATAGGACTGAAAGGAAAGGATAAAAAATTGGAAAGTGCATGAAATTCAAATAGTGTAAAGCACTTCAGCAAATGAACTAGCTAGTGGCTATAACATGGATAAAACACATTAGGATGTTTAAGAGAGTATCTAAATAGAGCAGGTCTATTAGATGTATCTCATAAAGTGATGCATCCAAATTTGTAAATGAAACATTTCAATAACTTGTAAAAAATGTACATGAAAACTTTGGTCACTATAATTGGAGTAATATTTATTTATTTAATAATCCACACAAATCTAAGATATTTTTCTAATTTGAACTACAATTAAACTGAGTACCTAGAGTTCCTTGCTAAAAAATAGGCTTAAACATAGTACTTTGAAACTATCTAAGTGTTGGAATTTATTCCCATAGTTGTATAATACCAACCGAACAAGTAAATGTATGAAAGTAGTCACCCAAAGAAAAATAAACACAACAAATTACGTTGGAGGAACTCTTTGTGTGAAAACTCTGGAAACCTAAAGTTGCACTTCCTTATCTTAACCAAAATTGACAAGCATTATAAGTTAAGTGCTTTGATGGAGCCTACAAGAACACTATGGGATTACTACAACACTTCCATAATGGTCTCACAAGCTTGCCTTGTTCCCAAGCTCATTAAAACCAACTTACTTCATTCCTATACTCAGTTGTGAAAATAGTCTACATCTCTAGGAGATTTTAAATGAGCCCAAAGGTTATATTTATGCATTTGAATGATTGCACAAGTGACAAAAAAGAAGTAAAATAACACTTCACTTTAATTGCATGAAGGTATAGTTCCTTGGATTTCATTCTAGGTGGTTGAGTTCTTCATTTTCCCATTTACATATATTTGATTGTATTTAGCTGGACATATTTGGTTGGAGGTGAATGTGTTTGTTTCAACACATCACTACTGGATGGACACTTTGTTCATTTGGCTAGAGCTAAAAAAATTTGTTGCAGGACCACATGCAAGATGACATGTTTGGGTGGAGTTGAACATGTCCTTTATTCACTCTTTCATTTGTTGAAATGTTCTTTGAGGGTTTGGATTATCTCATACCCTTCCTTAATTGAAATTGGTAAAGCATAAATGTGAAACTAGAGACATTGAAACTACACCATGATTCACAACTAATAAGATACAAATTATATTGGATTATATTAGTCTCTTCTGTTCAACCACTTGGCAACTACCTATGCAACCTCTATATGGGAAATTACCAAAGAAACATTATTATTTTCTAACAAACATAATTTATTTTTAACATGTTAATAACTATTCTAACATTTTTTATCATGTAAGACCCACTGACTATACTAGTTAAAGATGTAATATTCCAACAATTCCCCCCATTATATCAATCCGAACAAATGATGAAACATTGAACGTACTGAATGTAGAAGCCCATCTAGAAATTTGATGAAATGCCTCTATGAAATCTCCCACTCATTGGCACACAACAAATTGATTGCATTAGAAAATGTCTTGATTGTCAAACTCTACAAATCATCTGTATCACATGAGAGAAGAAATCCCAACCTCCAAGCACAACAAGAGAAAAACTCTCTTTTGAGAGTCTACTCTCTTCCAAGTGTGTCAAAATCCCTCCTCTAGTGCCTACACAATGAGAGAAAAACTCTCCTTTGAGAGTCCACTTTCCTTTGAAAGTGTCAATATCCCTCTTCTAGTGTTGTGGAAATCAAATCCCTCCTCCAGTGCATAGCAAGAACAAAACTAATGTTGATACATGAACCTCACCTACTTCAAAGGCTGCACTATCCACAAAAAAGTAAATGTAGATACACTAACCACACTTATTCTAGAGGTTATACTATCCACAAAACAAGTAAATATAGATACACTAACCACACTTATTTCAGAGGTTTCACTATCCACAAATATTGCCAAGAATTTTCAAGCCCCTCTTGCTCCAAGAAGGAACACACGTGATGGTGTTTTCAAACAATCTACCATCTAGAAGTGAGAAGTTAGCTTGAGATGCGGAAATCTTTTGACCTTTGGTGCTTTGACTTGCGTACATTCTATTTTTTAGATGTAGTATATGAGAAGTTGAAAACTTTGCCAAGCATAGTATGGATGGCTTCAAGAAAAAAAATAATTGGTGACATAATGAAATTAAACATTATCATATTTTATGGTATTAGTTTCCATCAATAATGCACCGTTTACAAAATTAGTGGATTTATGTGCTTTGAGTGCATCATTGATCATTTAAACTTTTAAACCATGAATATATCTAAAATAACTAAAAAAAAATTTGAATCACATTAGCATAAATGATTTTTTTGCAAATGACATGTTACTAATAGGGAGGCTTTTGGTTCCTAAAATCTTAAGTGCACATAAGGTGAGGGAACAATTCCCTTTATTTTTCTTTGGAATACCACTTCCCTTTGCATGACAATTACCACTTCGATCAGATATACCATTTTTCTTACTCTCCTTTGTTTGTTATCCTCACCTTCAGACATAATATAATGTTTCTCAACTCTTTTGAAAGTAATGGATGAAAAATATAAATGGAAGTTAACAATAGCTCTTCTTCTACATTATCTAGCTTCTTAATGTATTTATTCAAATGAAAGATGTTTTTTAGGCCAACTAGTAATGTGCTACATGTTTCATCCATATGTTTGTTATCGACTTAGGATGCTATATGCCAATGTGTGTGATGTTTGGGGTCACATTGGAAGATGTAACAAGGTTTTCTTGGTCCTCTCTATCTCCTAGATAGGGCCACTTTGCACCTCATTACAGTTTTGTGGCCAACTTGCTAGAATTAATGCTTATCTCCTATTCTGGCCGACTTAATTGATGTTTTGAGATCTTATGGAGGATATAAATAGAAGATTAAATTATTTGCAAGATGTTTGAATGTGGAATGTATTGAAGATCATACAAAAGTAGTGCAAAAGTGTGTGGAAGATAGATCAGATGTACTTTCATGCCTCAACTAGTAGAGTTTTTTTTTTTGAAAGAGGAAAAAATAGGTTTTAGAGGGACCCGAAACCAAAAATTTTACAAACAAAAGAAAAGATCGTCAAAGACCCCATAAACAGAGAGGTTGTAGAAAGGAGAAAAAAATGACAAAGCCACAGCTACCAAAAAAAGGCTAGCAAGGGCCACATAAAAGACCCAAAAAGACCAGACAAAATGCCAGCAACGACTAAACTTGAGACTTTAAAATTTTTGCTATCTTAGCTTCCATGTCGTTCATTTACTAAACCCCCTCTTTAAGATCTAGACCATCTGGGTAGTAGGAGGCGCTTTCCTCTTAAGGTTGGCATGGGTCCTCTTTGATATTCCTTGGTCCTCATTCTTGCTTTTATCTTTGTCCTCTTCCAGATCAACAACCAACGAGCCCTGTTGCGATTTTTCCAACTATTTAGACATTGCATTGATGATAATGGCATTGTGCCTTTCCATTCTATGGTTTTGTTCCACATCAATTTTCATATTGTTTTTAATTTTAACAACTTCAACTTCTAGAGTCTTATACTTGTCCTCAATGTCATCATCTCCTATTCCAGTATTATTCTTCTTCCATTTTCCTTATTCATTGCTCAAACAAGACAACTTCAATTCCAGTTCCTCCAACTTGCTTTTTAGAACCTTATTTATGAGATTAAGATCATTAATTTCTTGATAAGCCCATTTCATAACCCTGAAAATATCTCCAACTCCACTTCTAGCAAAGGCAAGGATATCTCCAGACTGATCCCAGTCTAAAATGAGGTTAAAATCATCTGAGTTAGGGGAGCTGGGAAATCTGGTACCAACATCTGTGAAAGAGGCAGGAGGGGAAGAGACTAAGTTTCTGCTAGCTTCAGGGTTCAAATTTTTGTCCTCCAGAGAGTCTGTAGAGTAGGAAACCAACTTATTGGTAGGGGAACCCTTGAGAGCGGAATTATTTAAAGGAGTCAGGCTGCCGAGGTGAATCTTAGGGTTAGCTTTCACGAGCTAGGTTTTCTTACCAGAAAAGACATGGGATGGATGGGCTTCAACAATTCTCTTTGGGTTTGGCTTAGAATGATTATCTGAACCACCACTATCCGTATCATAGTCCTCAGACACCATGGAGGTAACCAGTTTAGATAAAGCCAACAGGCTTTGAAAATGTTCATAGATTAACCTAATAAGACCAGGATGAAGAATAGGGTATCTCCTTGGATTTTTCTTGTGGTCCTCAAGGCTATTTCTCAGTGAACAGAACAAATAATAAGGCAGAGAAATTTGTACCTTATGGCGAAAGTGGTTAAGGATAGCAAAATTATTACCATAAACTCTAGTGAATCTCCCGTCCAAGGTAATATACTCCATTATGACATAAAGCACCTTTCTCCAAAGTGCCTTGATGGTGTCAATTTCAAAATAGCTATTGAAAACTTTAACTAGTTTCATTTTCTCTTTTTCCTTCTTAGGGAATTTGATTACCACCTCGTCTGAAAACTTTGTCACGATAAAACTTCATGCACTCTGTGGACATTCCAATCACCTCTCCTATGATTTTCTCATCCAGTTTCACCTTTCTCCCAAAGAGGATTATTTCTCCATTATTCAAGTTCTTCTCAAAGTAGTTAATATCCATAGGATCAGGCCCATGAAGTTTTTCTAAGAAAGGAACCAAACCATCCCGCTCTATCTGTTTCTAGACCTTAGCATTCCTCATGTGCATTTCATAGCTATTTGGTTCGATTCTTTTCCTATCCCCCCCATATTCATATGCACCTCACTGCAATCTCTACAGTGTCGAAAACCTATTGAAAATTTACGCAGCCATTCCAATGAACCCACAAAGCATGCCGCTTTTTCTTACCATCGAAGTTATTTGACACAACCCCATAAAATCTCTTGATTTTGATGTACTAAGCCCTTTTCTCTATCATCATTAAAGATATTTTCCTCTTTCCCATGTGTAACATCATAATCTAATAAGGCCCTGACTTTAGCTCCCAAGTCCTTGAAATTTTGCCATGTGTTCAAACCTCCCCTCTTAACCCCCTCATTCACAAAGGAATCCACCACGATGTTAGCTTCCCTGTAGACGTGGGGGATTTTAACCTTATCGAACTTATCTAATATAGATTTTTCTTCTTCAATCCAATTCTTAATAGACCAAGAGGGAGGGGTCCTACCTAGGAGATAGTCAATGATGTTTTTGGAGTCCCCTTCAAGCCATAAATATATTATATTTAGATTATGTGCTAAATTTAAAACTTGAGAAGCTCCTATTACCTCTGCCACATGGTTGGTTTGATGACCTAGGGAAATGGCTACAACTACCATAAAGTTACCATTTGAGTCCCTTAACACACATCCACTTCTGGCCATCCCCATATTTCCCTTTGTAGTGCCATCAAAGTTGTCTTTAGTCCAACCATTTGGAGGAAAATTCCAACACACACCCTCCCTTCTTTTCTTAGCTAGCTTGTATGCCTTAGAAACATCCATTTTGATATTCCAATCCTTAGCTATCTTTAGATCATAGGGAGTGCACACCACAACTTCAAGATTAATATTTTTTTGTGGAATAACATTGAATTTTTCCTTTATAAGGGTGGGTGCATGAAGTTGGTCGCACTTTTGTGGCCAAATAAGAAAAAAATGGGGAAACACATAACGCGAGCACGTTATATGCTTTTAAAAGAAAAAGAAAAAAAGTGAAATGTGTATCATTTGCTTTTCACTATTTCTCAGCTCTGCCCGCGGCCAAAAAACCTCATTTTCACCCTCGCGTTCTAGGAGGAAGGACTTCTGCAAGTTTCATCAAGAACAATTGGATTTTTTCTGCAAATATGGCACCATGACAACAAAGAGATGCAGGAGGTAAGTATTGTTTACTATTTGTTTTGAATTTGTTATTTTGAAATTGATTTTGTTTGTTTTAGGTTAGATTTGATTGTTTTTTTTAAGTCTGTAGGAAATCCTGCAAATCCTCAACAACAAAATCCTCAACAAAATCAACCTCAACAACAAAATCAACCTCCTGCACCATTCTCTCAATTCCCTCCTGACACTCAAGAAAATTTGAGTGAAATTGAGAACAATAGAAAACAACTTGAGGATCTTATTAGTAGGTTGAGTGATCCAAATGCTTCAACCACAGAAAGAATGCTTCTAGAAAATTCATTAAAGACATGTTAAAAAATGTAGATGCAATCACCTAACAAATATCTGGATGGCAAGATAGGAGGCAGACAGCTAGGGCATATTATGCAGACAAATTATCATATAAACAAGTAAAAGATTTAAAAATTACTAAAGGTGATTTGTACTGTCTATTCACTGACCTTAAAAAAATCAAAATCTTACCCTCAATGCAAAGAGGTTTCCTATTCATTGGTGCCACCACCAAGAGATTAAGAACCATTTTTATGAAAGATGGTATATGGTCTTTGATTACCCACCGTGCAATAATTGTGAAGTCCCCTAATATTTTCTTAGGAAACTATACAGTGAGTTTGTATTGAACCAAATCCCAAATTATTTTGATATGAGGGAGTTCTAGGGGAGAGGTGGGGGTCAGCTCAGATAGGCCCGGTGCACGCTCCTCCTAAAGAGACACCTCTCGGAGCCTCAGGAGCACGATGCCTGCCGGGGAGAGACCGACATAGAGACATTGCAGCATCACAACTTTGACCTAGAGTGTCATCCATCACACTAGCCCTATTGTACAACACCATCCAGGGGAGTCTTCAGGTGGTGGCCTTCGAACCCATGTGTGTCAATCTTGCGGGGCGACTTGTTTGTATGACCCTACCGACACTCAAGAGGGTGCTACGCAGGATCCATATGCTACTACACAACCTGATCCATATGCATCTATGGGGATGGAGAGGACGGCTGACATTTTGCATGATGCATATGGCATTGACACTCAAAAATTCAGCATGTTCATTGAATTTAATTTATTAAATTTTGATTGTGAAATGCAAGATTAACTAATTTAGTTTTATTATTTTAATAAAATTAAGGTCATAGAGACTAGATACACCGCCATCCACCTACTTATTTTGCAATACACCTATCCTGGGGTATGTAAAGTTAGTAAACAATTATAAATTTATTACATGTGTTAATAGCATTGTTTTACGAATGGTATTTTAATATGTGATTTTGGATGTTGAACAGGGTACTGTTGGAGGTTTCAAGGAAACACCTCCGAGTGCTAGTAGATTTGATCAAACGTTCACGGAGGTAATATAGAATTTAAAGAGAACTTAAGTAATGAATTCTAAGTTTAATAGATTTGTGTAGTTTATATTCATATTGTTGACCTTACGTTGCATTACACAGATCATTCAAAATCAAAGCATTACTTCAAACTCAATAAATAATAATTAGAAATATATCTATTTAATACTTGTACTCAATTTTTTTTTCATTAGATCTCATACATTATAAGTCATCACATGGATCGCTATTGTAACTTTTTTGTGATTGAATAATTTGTTGTTTTATTTTCAGATGTTGGTGACAGAAACACTGCCAAACATTATGAGGGCAATGGATATTTGTGTTTCCTCTGCTATACAATCCTTGATGGCTCTGATAGGGGAGGTATGAGGAAAATTACTAAATTTCAATTTACATTCATTGTTATAGATGAACTAGTTCTAGTGAAAAATCAAAACATTATTGATTCATAGTTTAATTCCTATTTGAATGGTTTATACAGGGCTTGAGCATGCCTGAGCATTGGTGTGCAAATATTTCCATCGAGGAAAGTGATCGTGAGATGGCCATAAGTGATTATTTTGTTAAATATATTAATTTTTATAATGTAATTTCTATATATTAATGTCTTTACTTCTTATTGTAACAGTTGAAACTTCACTAGAAGCTAAACACTAGGAGGAGCAGCAGGAGCACTCCTCGAGCATAGCAGAAACGGGTCATAGACTTATCGCGATTGGATCGCCCAGCAAAGGGAAAGAAAATTGTATTTGAACCAGAGCATGGAGAGAAATGAATTTTGAATGCACAAAGCCCTTTGTTGTATGCCTACATGGCAATTTTGTACATATTTTGTAGTGGATATATTTGACATTGAATGCCTATATGGCATTCTCGTAAGCCTATATGGCTATTTTGTAACTATATTCTATACTTATATCGACATATATTGATGTATGCGTACATGGCTATTTGCTTAATACAAATCTTTTTATCGATGGTGTCCATAGTTGCAAATTATAAATTCATGGTTCAATAGATATGAGTTACGTGTATTCAAGTGTATAATTTACAACTTACACACATATATTTTTTGAATTACGTGTGAACATCAAAAAGTGTGAATTTTTGTGTTTGGAAGTCAAATGTAAGCCAATTTTGCAATTCTCAGTTCTTGCATACTCGATCTTATGGACTTATTCTTTCCTAGCACATATTGTGAATATTTCTCATATGGTGCAAAAGATAGATTCCTCATTTTTGAACCACTCATACCAAAGATATTCACAATAAGACTTTAGAATTGGAACACTACTCCATACTTCTCTTGTCTAGACCATAAAGGATTGAAAATTCTTAATTTGATGGAATGATAGTCGTGAGATGAGAATTTATATAACCATGCCTATTTTGAAACTTCACATCTAATACTGCATCAACAAGAACTTAAGAAGTGTTGCATAAGAGTTTTAGGTTTGATAGGCCTTCTCTTCCCTAAGGGAGGAGAGCTTGCATCTTGAATTTTGAACAAAATTTAAAGAAGCAAACATTTTACCTAAAAGCTTCAAACCTAGATGACATATTTGGCTAAGTCTATCTTGAAAATTATCAATGCGTTCAAACTCTAAAGGAGATTCTCCCTGAAAAGCAAAATTTACCCTTTTTCCCAAGGAAAGAAATTGCAACAAGTTGCATGTGATTTATCTTATTTCTTTCTCACAGTTCCTGGTTCATGGCTGGTCAATCATTCATGGCTTAGGATAGTTCCGTTCCAAGGAAAGGACACCCAAAAAATCACTGAGATTCTTCTATGATCTGCAAGAAAAAGGTTTTGGCTCTTTCACAATGTAAATAATTATGTAACACTGTTTTCTTGTCTTCCTTCCACACAGAAAAATGTTCACACTTTTCAGATTGATCAATGATCAATAATGGCCGATTGTAAACACTTGACATTTTTATGTTTGAACTTTAATTTATAATTTTGGATCATGAAATTCGAGTAGATCACTAATATTTTAATTTTTCACTATGAAAGTGGTGTATTTTTGCTATGTTATTTGACTATTAATATGGTAGTGTATTATGAACTTGATTACTACTGCAAATATGTATATATTTATGATTTTTATATGTTTTTGTATGACCGAACCCAAAACAAACCCAACCCCAAAAAAAATTTTCCCGAACCGGCAAACTGGGTTCTCGAACCCGATCCCAAACCCAAAACTAAACCGTAACTTAGTAAAAAATAGATTTTTGTAGTTTATATTCATAACGTTGATTACATTGCATTGCACATCTTTCAAACTAAAAGCATTGCTTCACGTTTCATAACTAATAACTAGATGCTGATAGATGAAAAAATTTCAATTACAATATAGTTTTTACAAAGTCAACCTAAGCAGTTATGCAATTACTTCACATTGCATAACAAATAACTAGGAGAAGCTGCCAATTGCATTTGGTTGTCATGGCATTCAAACGGTTCACTGCCTTGTCTATACTACCACATTTTTCATACATGTCTACCAAAGCATTTTGTCAAATAGTTCAAGTGTTGCCTGGTTGCTATGACTGAAAGCCTAAAACAAGTGCTTTCTCTCAAACAAGCCATGGATGCTTTGGAAAATATATCAAAAGCATAATAGTAGTTATTGATAGGGACAGCAGTGTTGAACTCTTTTAGGGTCGTTCAGAATGAATGGAATGCCATGACAATCAAAGCATTTGATTGTCATGGCATTCCATCAGGTCATGAGACCTCATTTCTTTGAGGCATTTTTTCAAAGAGTTCACTGCCTTGTCTATGCTAACACATTTTTCATACATGTCTAACAAAGCATTTTATCAAACAGTTCATTGCCTTGCTGCTATGGCTAAAAGCCTAAAACAGGTGCTTTTGAACAAGCTATGGATGCTTAGGAAAAATCTATCATAGCATAATAGTAAGCAATAAGATAGACAAGGGAATGAACTGTTTGAAAAAAATGCCTCAAAGAAATGTGGTCTCATGGTGGTGGAATGCCATGACAAGCAATAGTTAGATTGTCATGGCATTCCGACCATGAGACCACATTTCTTTGAGTCATTTTATCAAACAGTTCGCTGCCTTGTCTATGCTACTACATTTATCATACATGTTTACCAAAGAATTTTATCAAACAGTTCGCTTCCTTGTTGCTATGGCTAAAAGCCTAAAATAGATGCTTCCAAAAAAGCTATCGATGCTTGTGGAAAAAATCTATCAAAGCATACTAATAAGCAATAACATAGAAAAGGCAGCAAACTGTTTGAAAAAAAGCGTCAAAGAAATGTGGTCTCAATGGTGATGGAATTCCATGACAATCCATAGATATTTTCTTGTCATGGCATTCGTCATGCCATCCCATCACCATGAGACCTCATTTCTTTGAGGCATTTTTTCAAAGAGTTCATCGCCTTTGTCTATGCTAACACATTTTTCATACATACCATCAAAGCATTTAATAAATAGTTCATTGCCTTGCTGCTATGGCTAAAATCCTAAAACAGGTGCTTTCGAACAAGCTATGGATGCTTAGAAAAAATCTATCATAGCATAATAGTAAGCAATAGCATAGACAAGGGAATGAACTGTTTGAAAAAAATGCCTCAAAGAAATGTGGTCTCATGGTGGTGGAATGCCATGATGGTGTAGGAGCACCCAAGCTCCTTGAGGGTCATTTGGAGAGTCGGGAGATGGCAGGGGTCTTGAAGGCCTATAAACCTTTCCAGAGCATCAATTATATCATTTTGAAGCCTATAATGGCATTTGGCATGGATGAGTGTAACAGGATGATCAAAAGTCCTAAGGGTCCTGATAAGGACCATAGGACCAAATTGACTTGTAAATAGAACAATGATTTTCTAGGAGTTTAAATAGGTATATGATGTTTTAATTAGGTTAAATAAGGTTGAATGATGATATGTAATAGTTTTGGAAGCTTTATAGTTATAGGAGTTAATAAATTGCAATGTTGGAAATTCAAATTTTTGAAATCCAACTTTTGGTGGAAAAGTGAGTTTTAGGAGTCTTAATCATAATAATGTAATAAAATCAATTCTAATCGGTTGGGACAGTTGTAGGATGAGTCTATAAGCCTGTAGAAAGAATTTGTACAGAGGGTTGGCTGATATTGCAAGTGTTGTACGGATTGCTACAAAAAATCAATAAAAACTTCAATCTTTTTGCATTTTCTTGAGTTTTTTTTGATGAATCTTTCATTCCTTTTGGTGTCATGCTCATTTTTATGGTTTAAGAACTTGTATTTACAATAATTTAACCTTTTTAATGACCTTAATAATGTTGGGAATCAGTTTCTTGTGTTATATTGCTGACTATCCTCAAAAAGTATAGATTTTTCACTAGTTTTGAGAGTCTTCATGAATAAATGATCCATTTCATGGGAGAGTGTGACTTAAAACTTGTGAAATGGATCATATAGAACTTTTATTATACATATCTAATAAGTTATTGTGTAGGAAAGAGTGATTCTTGGGTGTACATCGAGTTTTAGCAAGGAAAAGGGCATGAAAATGGTGCCTAAAGTGTAGTAGCAGGAGATCTACCTTAATAAGGGGTATATTTCTGAGTTGAAGGTGTTTATATATGTTGAGTTATTGGTGAAAAGTCCAAGAGAAGGTTCTGGAAGTGTTTGGAAAGCTAATTTTCAAGAGGCCCTAGTTTTGGAGCAATTTATTGAGGGTTTTGTGATTTAGGGTGTTGAGGGTGTCAAAGAAGACTAATACCTTGAAAATATTTGGTTTGGGAACATTTTAAAACACTTGTTGAAAGTTTCATAGTCAGGGGATAAGTTTAGAGAGGGGTTGCTTTGAAAAAGTGGGCTAATTAGGCCTTAAATTAGAGGAAACAACAGATTTTGGTAGGTTTGATTTAGAACAAGTGACATAAATGATTTGATATGTTGTGTATCATCAGGAATCACATCTGAATCAGTTGTTATATTGAGGATTCCTTTGGGGAAGTTGAGTGAAAAGTCAAAAAACCATCGCTAGAAGCCTAGTTGGGCTAGAAGCCTAGTCAAGGTGCAAAAAGTGTGTTTTGTCTAAGATAGAGGTTTGGGGATTTGAAACCATTCAAGAGAAGTTTTTTTTAGTTCCTTGAGATCACTCCAAGGTTTTGGGTCCATTAGGAAATCATCTAAGTTATAAGTGCACTATTGAGGCTTGTCTCCATCAGGGTGCCTGGAAGAGTGTTTGAGATTGCATCATTGTAATCCTTGAAACTTTGAGTTTTGACTAAAGTCCCATTCCCTCTACATCACATGACAAGCAATTTTTTGTGTATTTTCATGGCATTCCATCACCATGAGACCACATTTCTTTGAGGAATATTTTCAAATAGTTTGTTTCCTTCTCTATGCTAGTACATTTATCATACATGTTTACCAAAGAATTCTATCAAACAGTTCACTTCCTTGTTGATATGGCTAAAAGCCTAAAATAGGTGCTTCCAAAAAAGCTATGGATGCTTGGAAAAAATCTATCAAAGCATACTAATAAGCAATAGCATAGAAAAGGCAACAAACTTTTTGAAAAAAAGCCTCAAAGAAATGCGGTCTCAATGGTGATGGAATGTCATGACAATCCACAACAATTTGCTTGTCATGGCATTCGTCATGCCATTCCATCACCATGAGACCACATTTCTTTTAGGCATTTTTTCAAAGAGTTCACTGCCTTGTCTATGCTCTTATGAATAGAATTTATTGAAATTCAAGACGCTTTTATAATGTCTACGTCATAGGTGGTCATGATAAGGTTAAATTCAAATGAATAACTTGAAGTTGCCTCATCAAGCTTCGCACGCACTATTTTAATGGCTTAAAATCATAATTGAGATTTTTCAAGATAATCAAAATAAGGATGTTGCATTGCTTTTCTGCTTGAGATTCTCTTGAATGGCTCATAAATCTGCATTTTATGCAAGGGGACACCAATCAATGTTTTCCTGGTTACATACAAATACATAAAGTAAAATAAGATGATAGCATTGGCATCAACCAAACTGACGTGGATACAAGTATAAATTAATAATAACCGTTGTGCATATACTTAAAAATTAATTCAATGAACCATCTAGGTCTGCTCTACTCTTTATTGTGTCAAGTATTGCCTCATGGTCAGACTCACCTGACCTTCCACAAGGTTCGTTCAAAGGTCTACCCCCATATTTTCTCAAATGAACATTGATGCCATGAGACAAGGTTTCAAGACGAAGAATCTTATGATGCATGTCAAATTCCTCAAACAACCAATGCTTCTTAACACTCTTATGTGGGTACTCTCAGCCCAATGCCCAAAGAATAAACAACCGAGCCCGTAGGGTATTCAATGTTTTCCATCTATAATTGGGGCTTCCAATTTTTGCCTCAACACAATGACAAGTAATAGCTTGTACCCTCTTCATTGTCTTCATCTACAATAATCGATAAACATGCCCTCAAGATTATATGTGTGACATATCTTTAAATTAGCCCAACATTATGAATACAAGACAAAAGTAAGATAATATGGAATTTCAAACACTAAGAAAGTAGATATATTACCTAGTTGAACTAGATCTCGATACATGGTCAAAGTCGACCGATGATTCCATCCGCTGGTGTTAGTTCCAATTCCATCTGAGGGTGATACATGTGAAGTGGGCTAAGATAACTTGTCAACCATTTGTCAACCCACTCCCCTAACTCACAATCATTCTAGGCTTCCATTGTACATGAAGAACAAAAGCATGCCATCTTACGTGTATCGATACTCCATGAACCTGCATTTGAGCTAAGGAAAGAGTGCAACTCACTCGATCCTATTAGTGTACAACAATCCTCATATGGTGCAATATTAGTATCATCCATCAACCAAAAAAATCTATGAACTGAATATGTACCTTCATTACCTGGACCCATCGAACCATTACACCACTCGACGATTGATCTTGCATCTATCAATTGTGCACTGTCTTTATACTTTAACTCTTCTCATGCTAATGCTCTTTTCATTCATGCTCCTGCATTGTCATGCTCTCCCTTTCCATGTCCGGCCTCACAAAAGTTCCACATATGTTGAACATGTGTAGTGAGATGCATCCTGCACAACTAGTAGAACATGTGTGCGTTCTTGAACTGTGTTGCACAATTATCTGACCATATTATATGTCGATCATATGATATGCCCCTCTGATCCAAATGATTATAGAACATCTGGAAGCAACCTTGCACGAACTCTAGAGAATGTGTGCGATCATCACTAATATAAAAGTGATACTCCCTCAATACCTTCCTTTCGTCCTTTGTACTTTCAGCTGCATGTATGAATGCTATGTGCACAAATATCAAAACCTATGTGGAGTTGTAACACTATGACTGCACCTCACGCTGTGGCTGTAGAGTGTAGTTCTCTACAAATTCAACCACTGATACTGTGCTACCAAGTGGAAAGGTGTCCTTGCATAGCTTGAATTATGTGTCCAGCCATCGGGCTCTATGGGTATTCCTTGCATACTCATACACTAGATTCTCACAAAACATGGACATGAACTGATAAATTGGAATCTTCTGAATAACCAACTCACACCTTTTTGCTTCAGACCCATCTTTTGTAGCATATGCCACTGTTTTATACTTCCCGAACTCTACTAGTTTTTGTCCCGCCTCATATGTGCTTTCCATATGT